>VUQI01028384.1:0-24872 GCA_015106735.1 Paratilapia polleni
TCCATAATTAACTTTAGAGTGTGAAGAAGACTCCCCATTTACATGAACAAATTGGAGTCTATTCGATAAATATGATTCAAACCACTGCAACGAGATTCCATTAATACTGAAGGTATGCTCTAATCTCTGCAGTAAAATATTGTGGTCAACAGTATTGAATGCTGCACTCAGGTCTAACAGGACAAGCACAGAGAGGAGTCCACTGTCAGAGGCCATAAGAAGGTCATTAGTAACCTTCACTAGAGCTGTTTCTGTGCTGTGATGAATTCTGAAGCCTGACTGAAACTCTTCAAATAAACCATTCCTCTGCAGATGATCAGTCAGCTGTTTTGCAACTACTCTTTCAAGAATTTTAGAAATAAAAGGAAGGTTAGAGATCGGCCTATAATTAGCTAAGACAGTTGGGTCAAGAGAAGGCTTTTTAGTTGCCATCTTCCATGTGTAGTTTTTGTTGTGCATGTGGGTGTCCTTCATCTTCTTCAACATGTAAGGACAGACTACAGCACTTGTACACATACGCTGCCCCCATCAGTTCTGGAAGAATTGCATATGCTGCCTACGGTATCTACTTTACTAAAACTAAACAAGTAACACTGTGTTTTGAGAATTTTGGTATTGAAAGGTATCAAAAGGTTTTGAGAGGTATTGAAAGGTATCGTATCTATTCTGGTGACATCCCTACAATCTCGCAATGTTTGTGTCACCAGTTCTCAAAAATAAAGTACTATCAGGTGTTTTTGGCCCTCCAGCCTCTGGGGGCAGCAATGGGTCCATTATGATTTTCTGGTCTAGTAAGAAAAGAAAAAGAGTTGAATATTTTCCTCTAGTTCAGGTAAATTTTAAAGTAAAAAATGCGTACATGTTCCTGAAAAGACACACTTCTGTACGATACTTAAGTAAATGTACTTATCTACTTTCCGCCACGACCTCCTCTCATTCACACTGCATCACCTCCCTCCCTTGTTTCTCCTCCATCACTATGGTTTTGCTGTTTCTGCCATCATTTAAACTTTATATCCTTCTGTGTCTTTCCAATACATGGTCTGCTTCAGTTTGCTGAGCCTCGGAAAACCATAATGCTGTCCACTTCCTCCAGCGTCTCATGGCTTGAGTTTCATGCTGACTCGATGACTGAGTGTGTGTGTGTGTGTATGTACAGTCATTTCAGTATCCTTGAGAGAAGCACATCCTCATCTTTACGGAAGGGCAGGAGTGTGAGAACTGCACCTCACAGTGTGTTGTTGCTTTTCTGCTGAATGAGTGGAAAGTTGGCCCAGTGCAGGTTTTCAAATAGCTGAATGGATATTGACTTCCTTGCCTTGGCGGCAGCAGCAGCAGCAACACACACACACACACACACACACACACACACACACACACACACGCACGCACGCACACAGAAGGGGAGTGAGATAATTATTACAACACTTGGTGATTAGCAGGTTAAATCTTGTGTGGCTTGTTATAAAAAATGAATGGATGTTTAGATGAATGAAGTGATGGATTCATGAATGAGTGGAAAGTGATTTTACTTTTACTTCCAAACATTTAGCAGCTTTCTTGTAATAAAAGTTTTTTTAACATTGGAACAAATGTATTAATCGATAGTAAAACATTTACTATGCTTTGTAAATCAGTTGTAAGAGATTGTAAGCACACACTTTGTATTGTCAGATGTTGTGTTGTGAAAATTCCCCCTTTATATTCGGTAATACATCTATTACACATGTTTGAATGCACTTTCTAATAAGTTATGAGTGTTAATAATTGATTAATAATGGTTCTTAAGTTTACTTTTTTAAATAAATGGGTTTTAGACCAGATCTATTGCAGCTCTTTCTGGAGGCTAAACTATCTATGGAAGCCTAGGGTTGTCATTATAATTTGAATTTCATAAGCAGGTAAACACCTAACGTGCCCTGTCCAACCTGTATTTTATTATGTAATTTGACTAAATTTGGTTATCAAAATATTTTTTACTTTCCCTCTGAATTTGAGTGGTTGATTTCCATTGTTTGACATTTTCAGTCAGCAGCTTCCAAGTTCACTTTTCAGGTTCACAAATGATTTTTTTCTTACAGTGTGACATTGCTTTGTCAAATTGGGCAGAAGCACAAAATGAAATCCGTCTGCCACTTCTCTGTCTGTGTGAAACCTCTTAGGATGTATTTTGGATTAGGATATAATTCAGCCTGGAAGAAAGCCGCTCTTTCATTTTTCCTCACTAGTAAGGTAACTGACTGGTTAGCACTGTCGCCTCACAGCGAGGACGTCCTGGGTTCAAATCCACTGTCCAGCTGGGGCCCTTCTATGTGGAGTTTGCATGTTCTCCCTGTGCCTGCGTGGGTTCTCCCTGGGTACTCCGGCTACCTCCTACAGTCCGAAGACATGCACGTTAGGTTAATTGGTGATTCTAAATTGGCTGTAGGTGTGAATGTGAGTGTGAATGATTGTCTGTCGCTCTGTGTTAGCCCTGAGATAGACTGGCGACCTGTCCAGGGTGTGCCCGCCTCTTGCCCCATGACATCTGGGATAGACTCCAGCCTGTGACCCTGACAGTGAAGCAGATAACTGAAACAATCTTTCAAAAGTGGATACAAGAACCAAAATGTGCACCATTGTCCCTCTGGAGCCATTAATCTGAAAAATCCCATTAGCCACTTGAATTTCCATCAACTAAATTCCAACAACTGTTTTACTACAGAATTTCTACCACTGGATACATTTCTTGATTCTTAATGCTTTTGACTATAAGTACGTCAAATTTATAACTAAAAAACTTCTTAATCTTCAAGTAAAATAAGATAATTGCAGTGGCATATGTTACATGTTGGACAGGGCTTCACAGTGCTGTGCAGGTCGAGGGATTACCCTTTTATTCCTTCGACAGCACTATGATGCATAAAACTAGATTTGGATATTTAACATTCAGTTACAGTGCCAACTTATTCCTGTGCAATTCAGTAAATTTCATGTATTCGATGCATGAAGACTCCTTTACCCTTGATTCAACTCTCTCACGTTGGCACACCCTGTCATCAGTTTTTGTTATCGCTTTTTTCTAACACAGAGAGACAGATAACCATTTTGCCGTCACACCAACAGCCACTTTAAGTCACCAAGAAACATGACAAGCGTCTTTGGACAGGTTCAAACTTTCTTGCTGTGAGCTGACCAATGCATCACTGTGCTGCTCAGCTATTTGTTATATTGTGTAACTCTTTTGACTAATCTAACTAATCACCCACAGGCACATTTAATGTTCACGCACATTGATGCATCAGGGGGTATTTGGAGTTCAGCATCTTACCCAAGGACACTTCAACATATGGATGCAGGAGCTAGGGATTGAACCACCAACCTTCTGAATAGTAGACAACCTACTCTACATCCTGAGCCACCATAAATGACAAGATGAGAACTGGGTAACCAGTGAGGAGTGTAAGGAGATGTGGCAGTAATAAATAGTATTACTTGCATTGGTACACCCCACACCCCTGTTAGCAAATTAACAAAAAAAAACAACAACTTCTGAGTAATTTCAGACTTCTACATGACTGAATGTGTATAATTTGACACTAGGATCCAAAAAAGTGTAGTTTACTTTATCTCAAGAACCTTATATTTTGAGAGCTTTGTTTACAGACGTCATGAAAATGGCTACCATCTTGTGTTTTCAAATGGCTAATGGACTTTATCAAAAAAGTAATCATAAAAGAGTTTATGTACCAATATTAGTACTTGAATCCTCCTGTGAACGATTTGCCTGTAATGTTAAGTTATCTGCTGCACTGTGAACTGATAAAAAATAAATCAGAATTTATTTGAGACCCTCGAACCACCCACTTCTGCATACTAAGTGAAGTGAAGAAGTAAAATAAAGCTAAATGTCCAAACATTTCCCCTTTTTTTTTGTTATTCTCTAATCCCAGCTGTTCCTTTACTTTAAAGTGTCTCTAACCATCATCGTGTTCCTCTAAAATTTTGACAGCAGGTCTTAGCATCCAAGAGTTTCTAGCGGGCTCCCTTTATCATATCTCCTCTCTGATCTGGCATATTGTTTGTTTCAGATCTGTGGGAGAAGAAACGAGAGAACACGACTGGCTTGTAGTTGAACATGCGTGTCAGACTTCATTCCAGTGGAGAGAGCGCTAATCCATTCTGAAAAGACAACCCACGCTGATGCTTTTGAAAATGACAACAAAGCTGCTTGCCAGAGAAATTCCAGGAAACTCTGCAGTGCAAATGTATGCATGATTTGGTTTAAGAGTGCAATTTCAGTAAGCAAACATTTGAGCTCTTACTGTGACTCAACTGCCAAGAGAAGCCCAGCAGCTCGGAGAATAAGCTTTCGCAGCTCGGGGAGTGTTGGCCGTCCCCTTGTGCATGTTGCCCAGCCTACCCACTCACATGTTAACTTCTTTCTATCTGTGTGATTTACAGAAATAATCAAACCAACATGTGTCTCTTTGTTCGGCACTCTTCACTAATGCTGTATTAGTCACTCGTGTGCTGAGGCAAAGAGAGAGGGGAGGGAGGTGAAAACTGTCATTGGATGTTGCTACTGACACAAAGATGGTATGACTGACTGTGTAGCTAAGAGTTTTTGCAGTGATGTGATGCAGTTTGGCACTGCTGGGGCCAGAGAGGGAGGCAGTGCTGAGGACTGAATCATATAAACACACACCTGCTGGGGGGCAGAGGAATGCAAGGATGAGTGGATCAGAGCAACTCTAAATACTCATTATTTAGAAAAGCAGCAGCGAGTGAGATACACAGGATGTAAAGAGGCGGCATACGATTGGTTTGTGTTGAATTTAAGTCCGCTCTGACAGAACACACTTCTAGGTAATTCAGATTATCTCAGTGCATGCCAGAAATGATCAATTGGTGAGGCTCAGAAGTGATAGAGACTGAGCTTTCTGGATCATTTCCTTTCGATCTGCTGTCACATTGAATCTGCTCACATGGTGACTTCAACCCTTCATGACATGCCAGTGCTGCTCATAATCTTGGACCGTCACAGAATCTGGACTCAAAATCAAAGTGAATAAAGCCTCATCACAGTGAAATAGGGTGCTGTTTGTGCACCAGAGCTGGAACTGCCACTGAGGACGCCCAGGTCCCGCTTTTTGTCATTTTTTTAGGAACACCGTGGTGTTTATATCCTGTATAAGTTGATGTTTTAAAGGCTGACTCAAGAGTTTTTTAAACCAAATATCTTCTTAAGCTAAATAAACCATTAACAAATCGAACTGTCTGTTAGAAAAAGGGGAAAAAAAGGCCTGTTTTTTAATGACATTTTAATTTTCATTATTTGCATCATAATCGCACATACATTATGTACATTAATAGTAGCATGAGCAAAGGAAAAAATACACTTGGTACATGAAACAACATTGTGAAGAACGTTTATCCTGACTATTGCTTAGTTTATGCTGTGCACAGGTACCTTTTTGGATGACATCGCTGTTGCATGTTTTCAGGACAGAGTCTTATGTTTGCAAGTTGCTAAACCTTTAAGTTAAATGTAAAATATATCTGAACTAATCCAATAGGACAATGGTGATACTGAGACTTGGGGGACTGATCTCAGGTTGCACACTTTGCATGATGGGATGATGCTAATGATCGGATTGGAGTGTGTTTTTATGTGAAAAGAAGTTATTTTGACATAAAAGTAAAATTTGTGTAATGTTTTATTGGTAAATATTTCACAGAAAATCACTTCATTTTTCATATGATTAAGATGTAAATATTGTAATGACAAACAAGCTGGTTTGCAGTCTGCCTCATTTTCTTCTTTGTGCCATCACACATGCAGGCTGTTCCGCAACTGTTGTATGTGTGATCCAAAGCCTGGAGATGTTGCAGTCCTTTTATAGCTTCCACACTAACTCTGTGCTCCTCTTCCTCCCCTTCAGCCTCTCCTCGGTGGGTTGGCATGGCCCAGTGATGAACGGAGCGGTGGTGCCCGGTAGCCCCGAGCTCTCCTCCTCATGCCCACTGCCTGACTGGCGAGAGTTCTGTGAGCTCCATGCTCGAGCCTCTGCTGCAGACTTCGCTGACAAATTCCAGCGCTTTCTGTCGGAGAACCCCTGCTACGACTCGCCTGGCGCCGATGCCAGCTTCTCACAGCACTTTGCCCAACACTTCTTAGAGTGCTTCTCTGCAGCGCTGACCCAGGCACGAGAGAACCAAGCATCCTCTCCGGGGGAGGACGGCTCCAGTGCAGCAACAAAGTACAGCATCGTTCCTTTCCTGGGAATCCAGGGTTGCCCGCTGTCCTACGGTCACGACCTCTTTCAGAGACGCAAGGACGCTGGGGCTTCAAGTGAATCCCTGGACAGTATGGACAGTGGAGGGGGAGTAATAGATGGGGGAGGCAGTGGCACCACTGCCTCCAGAGGCCCTCAGACGACCCACAAGGTCTCTGCTCTGGGACAGTCCCGCAGTTCAGAGGACGTGTCAGTCAGCCACCCAAAGGCTCGCTTCAAGAAGGGCTTCTCCCTGAGGAACATGAGCCTGTGCGTGGTGGACGGGGTGAAGGAGATGTGGCATAGACGGGCCTCCCCTGAACCTGATGCTCCCTCTGGAGCCAGGAAGGCTAACGGGGGAGGAGGAGGGGAGGCTGCAGGGGGAGAGAAGTGGTCCCAAAAGCTGCGGCTTCCTCGGGGTTCCCAGGGCCACAAGGCCGAGCTACTGGAAATCCAAAGAGAGGGAGCACTGAGGTACATGGTGGCTGATGACACAAACTGTATGGGTGCTGCACAGTGGCAGAAGTGCCGTCTGCTGCTGAGGAAGGCGAAGAGGGAGGAAGGGGAGAGGTTCCTGCTGGAGTTCTACGTACCCCCCAAGGTACATCAGCACACATAGATATATGGGCAGTAGTGATGAGTGTTGGATTTTATCAATACCACTATCAGCACTGATACTGTTTATCAATACTTAAAATAAAGGCATAACAGGGGCTAGTTCTTATTACACATTGGCAAACTAACCAGTGATGTTTTTCATACTAAGCAGGAATGATGGTGTGCAGAGTATTGTGCCTCTGAGGTCAAGTGCTGGGGTAATCTCTCTACAATTATTAAAAACCTTGAGAAACACAAAATGGGTTATCTCCATTTGTCAGGACAGGTAAAGGTGAAACTTTGGCTAACCTTGTAGCAGTTACTCTACCTAAACCAACTTGGCTGTACTTTCATGATAAACAACTTGTCAGTTGCCTTAACTTAAGGTGGAGACAGTTGAATTTTAAGTTTTGCACATCCTATTAGTATCATTTGGTAGAGTGAGCTGCATTTTCATGTGGTAAAGTGAGCCCACATGTTTGATCAGTCTTCCCTGTCAGCCGTGACCAGAGAGCACTGAATGTAAACTCACAGCATGTGAAATGTAATCACCTAACACCGGCGGCTTTGTTGTTATCTGGGTCAGATAGGAATTAGAAAACATTATCTATGTCAAAATGAATTAAAGTTGCATAAAAACCCATAACAGCACCGTTTGCCCAGGCACTTAGCAGCAGTTAGGACCAGTCTGGAACTGGTAATAAGTTTCTTGATCCATCCCTAGTGGAGAGTTAAGTAAAAATGATTATGATGAAAAAGAATTAACTGGTATTTATTGTTTATTCCATTAATCAGTTTGTTGTTTTTGGCTTTAAAATGTAAAAAAGTAGTGAAAACACATACCTTTATTTTCCAGAGAGTGCAAAACCTCACATCTTTAGAATATGAGAAGTGGAAACCAGCTGCTTTTTGTAATCATTATCATGAAATATCTTTATGTTACTGCTGGTCAACTAAAACAATAACCTTGAGAATCTCATATTGCTCTCTCGTTGCTGGTGTGTTTTGACTACTGGTGCATGGCCATGCAGCAGTATTGTTTGGCCTGTTTGTGCTGTTGGCAAAGTGATATACTTAATCACATTGAGAAAAATTAAAAAATTAAAAAATAGGGGGTGGTAGATGTTGTTTATATGCTAAAAATGGGTAATTTTAGCCCGTTGGTAGGTGGTTGCTGGGCATGTATAATTCAGCTATTGTGTGTATAAATGAGATGTTACTCTTGTGAAATTAAAATGATAGGATGCTTTCATAAGGTGTTCTAGGTGTCTAAATGCTAAAAAAATAGTCATTTTAGCCCATTGCTAGGTGGTTGCTAGGCAACATGATGACACCACAATATCCTGTATACATAAGAACCTTCAGGAACCTAAGATGTACCTGTGTGCCAATTTTGGTTGCTCAGCTCCTGGTGATAAAGGAGGAGTTGGTGGCTAAAGACACAAACAAACACACAGACAGAGATTTTGTGTATTGTAATGAAAAGTCAGCTAAATTTATTTTGAGTTTTAGCCATTTGTCCTCATTTTCTCACAGAATTTTATTTAGCATATTTCAGAGTATTTCAGTGTCCCATCCTACACAGCTATTAACTTACATATCCAGGAAATTCACAGTTTCTTTCACAGTCATTATTGGGTTTGGGGGCATGTCTATGATTGATGGGGTTCTGTGCAGCTGGGTGTGTGTAAATCTGCCACTGTCCTTTGATCATGGCTGGTGGGAATGTTGGGGGGAGAGGGGTAAGGACAGGTGGGAGGCAGACTTGGGATGGGGGGTAGAAGGAGAAAACCGGAGGCTGTGGGAAAGAGAGGGTGAGAGGAAGCTCTTACATTGATTTCTATAAGGCAAGGGGATCACAAAGTTTCCCTTTCATGTGCAAAAAATAAATATTGATTGCTTCCGCGCCTTTGGCAAACTGTCAGCGATGACAAACTGAAAATAGGAACCAAAATAGTTTTGTCAGTCACTTGAACTCTGCCAAGTTAAATAAGAACCACAAGAGGAACAAAAAAACTAATGCCTGGTCTTCAGCAGTTTCATCTGTTACGTTCTATTAGCATCCAGAATGGGAAAATTATTATCAGCTGTGAACAAGACTGAGACTTCAGAGCAGCGGTTACAGCCTTGATGACACATTAATTAAACACACGCATTTCGACAGGCCTGCTCTGCAGAAACTCTCTGACTTGTTTTATCACTACCATCCTATTTGCATTGTACAAATCATAACGTTGCAGAGTCAACAGTGCATGAGAGATAAACTGACTCATAAAATCTCACTCCTGCCTGCTCCTGGCTCTTACTCCAGCTCCGTCCTTGTCAGGGCCATCTATCTGCTGGCTGCTCTGTGTGGCAGAGACACCACACTGCAGCACGCTTACTGCCTGCATTATGACACAGCAGCAGGGCCTGAGATGACCCACTCTGGTTCACACCACCCAACTAACCTGCAGGAGCTACAGAGTAACAGTTGCAACACGCCAGAGGCAGTTAACCTAATATATAATTAAAAAACACAAGCTTTTAAAGTGGAACTTGTATGCTAAATTTCCACATTTTTTATTCTTGAACTCTACTAGAGTAACTTTGTATGATTCATAGTTCAAAATAATCTCTGTTTATCTTATACCAGGCCATGGTGGAGCTACTCAGTTCATCCACTGTCTGAAACAAGCCATTGTAGCCCATCTCCCTTTAAGCCAGCTTTCTTCTTATTGGCTCCCCCTGCAAACAGAAGGTTTGAACAAGGAGAGCTGTGTGCCATAGGAAGGAAATCTTCCCTCATTGGCATCATGCACAGTCAAGCATAGAAAAAAAAAAGCCTGAGTCCTCAGCTATTGGCTCATAGGACCTCATTATTTGAAACTTTGGGCTTATTTAATATGAAAATCCACCACTGTATTCATTGTGAATGCTAAATTCTCATATCAAATACTATCAGAGCCTTGATTTTCTTTGATGAATACAGGAACACAATTGTGCATATATACACAGCAATCAGGGAAAGTTGTGGTATCCATACATTTTGTTTTTTTAAAAATAGTTTTGCATCCCATCATTATACCAATTCAGAAACAGTGCCTTCTGTGCTCTTGAAAGAATCCAGCAAAAGCCCCATCTCCTGGTTTCAGTGTCTGATTTGAGTTGTGGGTTTTATTTGTTGAAATCATGTATTCTTTCAAAGTCATTTTTCTTGCTTACCTCAGATATAACCGCACATAGTTTTAGGTTTTAAGCACAAACTGTTAAGTACGCTGGTTTGCTTTTCAACAGACAGAGCCCACTTGGACTGTACAGGAAATAGTTTATTACAGGAAATGGTTTTTGAGATCTGATCCAAAGAGAGGGATTGTGGGCGGGGACGGGAGCCAGCTGCACAGGTGGATCAAGATGAGAACAGTGTTTCTTCAGGCAGATCAGCTGATAAACCACTATCTGATCTGGCTATCAGTCAGTCAGCCCCCTTCTCACTCTGCCTTTCCTGAAACACACACAGAAACAGCTCACTGCTCACTACCTCAACACACACTCACTGGATCTGTTAAGATTATCATCTGGATCCAACTCTCTGCAGAGGGGAACATGCAGCCAGCGTGTTTTCTGTATTCACCTTCTTATAAACTCTTCCTGTGTCATGTTTGTTAGTCAGTCAGTGGAAATAATGACCGAAATGAGAGACTGCATGAAAACTGAGATGTGGAGTTATTTAAGAATTATTTAAATTAATGCTACCCTTGTTAAATTCTGTTGAGTTACACTAATCTGTGGGTGTAGTGCTAAGGCTGTACCAAATGTTCTGACTGCATGCTGCCCCTTAATTATCATGTGTGACAGAGAAGTTTAAGGGTTTGGAGAAGTTATCTTTATGCATTTCACACTAAAGATAGGGGGTGAAGTGGTACTATTTAAACCTGTACCACTAATTTAAAGCTCTATATATGGCTTTTTTTTTCTTTAGAAAAATATACAGTTTCTACTTTTGCAAGTGTTGCAGTTGCCTCCTACAGGATGTAACCCAAGGGATTTTTTAAATATTTTTTCAAACTTTGGACCAATTATATCTGCGTCCTCTGGTTTTGGTAATAGCACACTGGCACAAATCTGTACTACCACACAGAGAGAGAGGAAGTATTTTTTCCTGGAGTTGAAATTATATTAAAAAAAGAACAGTTTTCACAAAATGAAACATGTTGCTGAATTCACTGTGATCTGCAAGCAGCAGGGAGAACTTTCATGTTTATAGTCTAATGTCATGGAAGCATATTTTGCTTGTCTGCAACACAAAGTATGAGTAGTTCAAAACAAGACTTTCCCATTTTAGACGGTTTACTTTTTGGAGGCAAATATTGGGAAAATTTAAAAAAAAAATAAACATACTGTAGTTGAGCAAAATGTATTTATTTTTGTTTTCTATATTGGTAATAATCTGGCAACACCTTCATCTTAGCAACCTCATCTGAGTCATGGCTGACCTGTTGGGAATCCTTGATGGAAAGTGCAACAATTTGCAGCTGTGAAAGCTGACTTTATGTCCGGATCGCCTCCAGTGTGTTATTATGTACATGTGCATGCATGTGCACTATAATTAATAGGAGTCTGTTTGTATGTTGTAGTCCTCGAAGCCCAAAGTTAGCATCCCTCTGTCAGCCATTGTGGAGGTGCGGACCACCATGCCACTAGAGATGCCTGACAAGGACAACACCTTTGTTCTTAAGGTAGGAACTGCACAAACATTTGCACAACCTCCTGCTTTCCTGTTTAACAGGAATAACATTAAAAACTCTACAGGCAAAACAGAGCTTAAAAAGAGCTGGTATGAAAATGAAGTACACCATGCCCTTGATGGAATTACATTACATTTCACCTGTTTTTTTGTATTGTGATGTGGTGCATTGAACAGAGCTCAGTGTATGACTTCAATGTTTGGCTGCTTCCACAGGTGGAAAACGGAGGCGAATACATCCTGGAAACCATTGACTCGCTGCAGAAAAACTCGTGGGTTGCTGACATCCAGGACTGCATAGACCCCGGGTAAACCACCAGATAAATATTTGGTGTTGACTGAAGATGGAAAGAAGGAGAGAGGGACGGAGGCATGGAGAGAGGAGGGGAAAGGGTGGATGGGAAAGGGGAAGGAGGGTGAACACACACAGTCATTAATCATCCAGTTAGTAGAGTTTTTGACAAGTTTCTTGAGCACAAACATGGGCAAGCTTGCACCACTGACATTCCTCCCCAGTTTTTTGGATTAGTGGACATTTGTCGGTGCAGCTCAGGACATAAACAGAAAGATCACTTGTGTCCATGTTTGTAGGACTTGTGTAGAGCTGTCTGTTAGGACTCACTGATGTTTGTTTGCTCATGTGTATGCATGTGTATACGTTCCTGCGGTTCATCTGACCTAACTGCTTGTGTACAGTGACAGCGGCGATGACATCGAGCTCGCGTCGTGTCCTCATGGTCAGGTCTCCAAAGACTGCTCCATGGTGGCCTCTTGCAGCTGCGAGCTGCTTTCTGAGGGTGAGCAAAGAGACTTCTTTGTACGCTCCACTGCAGCACAACATTAACATGTTCTGATACTAATGCGTTAATGTATAAAAACATGCTTAGGAGTGTACCGCGCTCCAGAGAGATCGTGTTCCACAGCAGCTGAGCATTACAGCGCCTCTTCAGTCCGTTGCAGGGAACCTCCTTTCACTCAGCACCCATCTCATATGCCTTTAGAGCGCTTCCTCCAGTCCCCAGAGGCCCAGGGCTCCAACTCTTCTGCAGGTAATGACGCATCCATTTTCTTTTCCTAGCAGGATAATCCAAGCAGGTTAACAAGAAAATAAACAGGAGAAAATTACAGACGGAGAAAAATAAAACATGGATTTTCTCGTGACACTGCTTAGGTGGTGGTGAAGGATCAAAAGACTCAGATGGAGATGCCAGCTTGGCAGGTTACCCGTGGTTCCACGGTACGCTGTCCCGCGTACGTGCAGCTCAGCTGGTGCTTGCAGGTGGGGCGAGAAGCCATGGGCTGTTTGTGATTCGTCAGAGCGAGACACGTCCGGGCGAGTACGTCCTCACCTTCAACTTCCAGGGCAAAGCCAAGGTGAGATGAGTAGATGGAGGAACTGCAATGTAATGTGACTGAGGCTTGGACACTGCAAATTATTTCAGTTTTATTTGACCAACTCTTAGAAACAAATATACTGAAGGATATGTTTTTTTTTGTTTTATTAATAAAAGACTTAATAGTATTAATTAAATTATTAATATATTTTGTTCTGTGGATATTTGGGACTGCAGTTGCTCACACAAACATTACTGCATTAACATTACTGCTACAGTAATGTCAACATTTTTTGTTCTCTTATGTAACATGATCCCTGTACATCACATCCTGCCAGCCGGCAGCGCTGAGGAAGTTTCAGCTGCCACCTCTTCCTCTGGTGTCAGCCTTGGGCATTCTGTCGCTCCATTCCCACAAATAATGTCCTGACCTCTATCTTGGTCTGGTTTGTCTGATTGTTTCTGATGTTCACTGTGTCTCACACTTCTTTGTTTTCTCTTTCCCTTCCTCCTCTTCTTTCTCATTTACTGATACCTTTCTCTACCTTGTTAATCTCCTGCTTCCCCCTCTTTCCCTTCCTTCTCCCTGTCAGCATTTGCGTCTCTCAGTTAATGAGAATGGGCAGTGCCACGTCCACCACCTCTGGTTCCACACCGTATCGGACATGTTGAGACACTTCCACGCCCACCCCATCCCCCTTGAATCTGGAGGGTCAGCTGACATCACATTACGCTCCTATGTACAAGTGCAGCGGAGCTCAAACACAGGTACTTAACACACTAACTTAGAACCACAGATACATTGCATATGACTGTTGATTTTAGTGGTTGTAGATACTGAACCCTTTGTCTAGCTACCTGCATGAGACCACTGTTGTATACACTCACTGGTCACTTTATTAGGTACACCTTTGAAGTATTGCCTTAAGAAGATGGGTACACTGTGGTCATAAAGGGATGGACATATTCAGTAACAGTACTCAGGTAGGCTGTGCTGTTTAAATGATGCTCAGTTGGTACTAAGGGGCCCACCATTACACCACCACCAGCAGCCTGAACCGTTGATACAAGACAGGATGGATCCATGCTTTCATGTTCTTTATGCCAAATTCTGACCCTACCATCTGAATGTTGTAAATGAAATTGAGACTCATCAGACCAGGCAATTTTTTCCAGTCTTCTGTTGTCCAAATTTCATGAGCCCATGTGAATTGTAGCCTCAGTTTCTAGTTGTTAGCTGACAGGAGAGGTACCCTGTGTGGTCTTCTGCTGCTGTAGCCCATCTGCTTCAAGTTTAATGTGTTGTGCGTTCAGAGATGCTCTTCTGCAAACCTTGCTGTAACGAGTGGTTATTTGAGTTACTGTTGCCTTCCTATCAGCGCAAAGCAGTCTAGCCATTCTCCTCTGACCTCTGACATTGCTCACTGGATATTTTCTATTTTTTGGACCATTCACTCTAAACCCTAGAGATGGTTGTGTGGGAGAATCCCAGTAGATCAGCAGTTTCAAAAATACTCAAACCTCCCCGTCTGGCAACAACCACGCCATGTTCACAGTCTTAAATCACCCTTTTTTCTCTATTCTGATGCTCAGTTTGACCTTCAGGTCATCTTGACCATGTCTACATGCCTAAATGCATTGAGTTGCTGCCATGCAATTTGCCGATTCGATATTTTCATTAACAAACGGTTGAACAGGTGTACCTAATAAAGTGGTGAATGAATGTATTTTTTGCAGTTGGAGTTAAATCACTGTATTTCTTCATACAAAGACCTAATACTTTTATGGCTTGTCAGTTTCTCCAAATCAGATGTTAAGTGTTCTGTTACAAAGTCAAACTATTCAGACTCCATTTAAGGTTTCCTGTGAAGTTTTGGACCTGTTTCACCTCTGAGCTAGTTCAGGCAGTCAACCTAAGCTACACTGCATCATACACACATAACATGACTATTTAGGCTGCAAAATTTCCCATCTCTTCCTCTGACATGTCAGTGCCACTACTGCCCTGCTTCACCGCCTGCTGTTTGAATCCGTCCACCGCCCAGTTCCCACCTGTCGGCTCCAGGGGGATATTTAGTTATTACTCACCAATTTTATATACAGCATATTTGTGGAGATTGATGAGCTTGGAGCCTGTATGCCAAACCCTAACTGTATTTTGCTGCTGTAATAAATCAGACATTTCAAATGGGAGTTGTCTGAATGAAATACAGGTATAAAGTCAAACCAATGGTGTCACTCTATTCCACAGATCTGGTGTTGGTAACATAACAGGATACATTGCAATGCACCAGCAAAGGCAGAGAATTAGAAAACTGCAAGCTGGTACACACGCATGTAAACAACACTAGATTTAAAATACCCACCCCCACCTCCTGCCCTCCACTCTCCTGGCATGGGATAAATGCCCTCCTGTACAGGAGAGTGAGGGGGCGATTATACCGGAGGAGTTTTGCATGCAGGCAGAGACTTCGGCTCCAACCCACTCTGGTGGCCACAAAGAGGTCCTCTGTTTCTCCAAATGCTGCACACACTCATGCACTCACTGACATACACACACAGAGTGAGGGTTTGATTCAGGGTGTAAAAGACTTTATTGATACACTGGTCAGGCGTGTCTTTGGCACCAGTGTCGTCGGTGTTATTACCCACTAAGAGAAAGGATAATAAAGGAGGCCCGCACTGCCTGTGTTTACCCGCTGCTCTATGAAGGAGCCTTTGACTTGCAACTGTCTAGTGGAAGCCAACAAACAAATAGCAGCTACACAGATTATTCTGTATAATTAATATGCCCTCTATTAAAAGGAAGTCTTTCTTCTTCCCACAATGTACTACAGATGTGACCTCGCCTCCAGTCCTTACTCCATCCAGGGATGCAGTGTGCCGGACAGATTCAGCCCAGCCAGCTCTTCACCCTCCTGGAATCACAGCACCTACGGGGCCTCCATCTGATGCCCCACTTTCCTCAAGCACCTCCTCCTCACCCACCGCCCTTCCCTCCCTCTCCCGCAGTGACCCAGGCACTGGAGGAGGAGTAGGTGGGGGGTTACAGAGCCGGAGCAATAGCTCTGAACGCCTGCTGGAGGCCTCTAGTGGTACCTCTGAGGACTACCATGATGCTGATGGGACTCGCAGGGCCCGAGCTGTGGAGAACCAATATTCTTTCTACTAAATGACCCAGGGCAGCTCCAGTCATGTATTTTCTGACTGGATGAGATGCAGAAAGTTGGAGGCAACACGGGGCGCTCTGCTGATGATGAAAATGGTCCAAATCACTGGATCACCCATCATCTTGTTTGTTTATTTTTGTTTCAAGGCAATTTCCTGTTTCTCTGATTTGATAAGGGTGGGGAGATGATGCAGAGCAGCGTGTCCACGCTCATAAACCCCTCAGCCTCTGTGGATTTCTTTAAAACTCATTTGTCAAGGATGTGAGTTAATTGGAGACAGCGAGGGCTACAGGTAGAAAAGGAGGGGTTAAGATTGAGAAGGAATTGTAAAAAAAAATTCAGTGGTGAATATAAGTGTAGGTGGAGAAAGCAAGAGGAAGTCATCCAGTACAGTCATGTGGCGTTGATTCATCTCTCCTGACCACTTCCTGTTCACCCTTACCCACAGTTCCCTGGGAGCAGAGCCTGTGTGTCACCACCCTGCTGACGGTTTGAATTGACCCTGAAGAAACAGTCCCTCCCTTCTGAGCTCCTCCAAGCTCCCAAGAGCATCTTGTTAATGTTTGTAAAGCTGCTTTGAGTCTGTCCCGGATATCCTCACTTTCCCTGTGGGCTTTCCCCTACAGAGTCATGCTCTGGGTCTTTGCTCTACACTAACATCAGTACAGCAATCATGGGTGTGTTAGTGTTAGCTTGGAGATGTTTTTCTTAAACATGTACAGCCTAAAGGGTCTTAGTGCCTGACAATTATCTTACCTTGGACAGTGAGGAGGATGACACTGTCATCATCATATCAGTACAAAAATTAGATACAGCTGATTAATTTACTGATTGAAACATACTGAACCTGCATAACTCTGCATACTGAAATCGTTTTCTTCTACAGTTTTATTGATGGCTGCCACACACACACACACACACACACACACACACACACACACACACACACACACACGCGTGGTCATATGTTGTGTTACAAATTAGTTTAAAAATGTTGAAATGGAACATGAACAATACAAGTCTGCACGAACAGGAAAGAGTGGCTCCAATTTTATTGTCCTACTGGGGTATTTCTATGAGTGTGTGGTGCTGTATTAGAGTCCAGATATTTTTCAATGATCGGTGTGCTACAGTAGTGTTTCTGAAACATGGTTTTCGGGGTTCCCTCCGTCTGGTTATGGATCTGTATTCACACTCATCATATGAATAACCTGTAGATTAGATATCCTGTTGATAGAGATCACATTAAAGTAATGCCTTGAAGATATTATTATACCAAATCCAGCATTTATCGGAGGGACTTGGGACATGTTGTTTTGAAAGGTGGCAGTATTGTGTACTGTTTATGTGGCCTGCAGGTGAGCTTGTGGGTGTGACCTGGAATGGTACAGTTAGTTAAATATAGGGTACTAGATGGCCATGCTTGAATGGAAGGATGTGGCATCGTTGCTTTGTTTAATGCCGACACAAGGTTAAGCTTTTGTGCTAAAAATTAAAAAAGAAAACATCACTTTCACAAAAGGAAAAGTATGACGTTTTTAGAAATATTGCTAAAACTTAGTATTGTAATTACTAATTATTAGTAGTGTAATATCACTAAAGCTGCTTTACAGAGTGGTCACTTCCTACTACTGCCGTTCTACTTAAATTGGCTGCAGTTCACCTGGAGAGCGAACAGCAGCAAAGTCCTTAATGAATGGGAGTGAATAGAACTAAACATTAGCAGAAGTTATTTAACCTGCTTCTATACAAAAAAAAGCCCAGATTTAATTTTAACGTTTGTAAATGTATTATCGATTATATATTAATGACCTTTCGATTTTCTTACAGTGGAACAGATGTTGCCCATTACAAGCGAGGACAGTTAAGGATTTATGACAGGACTTCCTGTCGTGTTTCCAAAATACAACTTCAACTGACGTTAGGACACACAGACACACAGAAACTTGTGTGTGTCTAAGAAGCAGTTGGTCATGGTGGTAAGTGGTGACTGCTGTCAGGTGGTTGCTGGTTGAAATCTCATGCTCTTCCTTTGATGTGTGAAACCAGACATGTGACATGTCTGATACTCACAGGTATTTTACATCAATCACGCCACTGTAAAAAATCTAAAAATGTCTCAAACACTTCTGTCAAAAACATGAGAAAAAAATTGCCTGAAATGTTTTTTGCCACATGAACGTTACACTTTTGGGATACAGCTCCATAGGGCCCAGTTCATTCTGGACTGTGAGTGCCTCGTATGAAACAGGAAGTTCTGTTTCCTATGAAGACACACTGCCAGCAGCTGGCTAATTTAGCTCAAAGACTGGAAACAATGGGAATAGCTTTGCTGGCCCTGTCTCGCTTGTTTACATACTGATTGTATGCACAACTCATTTTTGGTTGGAACTACTTTCCAGGCAACCTGCAAGCTCTCCCACACAAAAAATAGGCAGAACCGCTGGCAAACACTTGCATACGCTTCAGTTTTTGTACCAGTTAAAGTAGACATACGTGAGCCTTGGAGGTGCTAGCAAATGGATGTAGTCACCTTGAACAGAGCCAGGCTATCTTAGCTGCATCTCCTTTGTTTCCAGCCTGGGGTAGGCGACATGTTTTTGGCACCATTGGACAATAATCCATGATAGCTTTCCAGCATATTGCAATTCTTGCACATGCTCCTACACCTCTCATGGCTTTGTTTTCAGGGTTTAGAAAGTCTAGCCTGTGATATGAGACTTTGGCCAATCACAGGTCTTTTCAGGCCAGATCAGATGTATAGTGTAAAGAATTTTAAGTCCATCTGGAAAGTGTGATGTGTTAGTACAATGGGTTGAGCAGAGGTCCTTCAGAGTACCTGCATATGCCTGTGCTCATCAGATGAGAGGGGCTTAGAGCACAGAGAGTGGAGCCGCAGGAGGGGAGTTTCTGCCTGCTGCAGCCTTGTGCTGCTGGATAATCTAAATTATCCATTTGGCAACTGTACCTTCATATTTACTGTTATCAGTCTCCTCAACCATCTCAGTGAACAAGCATATTTCCTAGCATGTCAAGCTTTTTATTTTATTTTTTATAAAGCATAAAAACAGACAAATTTCAAATCACTCCAACAGCCAAGCAAACAGCTACTTGTAATAGGTGGCACATATGCAACACTTTTCTTCAGTTGTAATAAACATATCAAGAGTTAACTAACGCCTGTCCTTTCGAGCATGGCCATTTAGCCTTACAGGTGATTGCAGTCAAGGAGCGGACGAAGCAGTTCATGTGCCAATTTGAATCCTATTTTTGAGACATATTTATTCCTCAGCTGTTGTAAATTACATTTTTCCTATTGAGTCTTACTTATGTAAAATTGATTGATTCTTCTTGTTTGTTGCAAGAAACCCATCTCACATATCACAGATTACTCATGTCTCCTTTTTATTTTCTTAACACTCTTACAGCTGAATTTTCTGTTGTCTGACTGAGTTTTGAAGAGTCTGTGCAATTTTGTACAAAGTGATGTACTTGACATACTACTTTATATTTCTGTGAATAAAATGTGAACAAACTACGGCATACTTTCTTCAGTTATTCACAGATAAATGTCATAAGATTGCTCACACAAGTCAAGAGCTTCAGGGTTTCAACAAACATGAACTGAAATTGATGATTGAATTGATAGTGATGTAGCATTGCTATGTAGAGACAAAAAAAGACTTATCTCTCTGTCTATCTGCATTAACAGAGGTGTGAGAACTCACATGTAGTGTGGGTAACATAACCACCTGCCTTTGTTCTATAATTAGGCTCTAAAGGCAGCTAAAAAATGATCTGTCATACTTTCAGTCTCACCACATAGATTTATATAGCAGCCAGTGATCTGGATTCAAAGGTCACAGTTTAAAATGTTTGAGCTGTATTAGACAGTCTGTTTAGGTCATTTAGTAGGTTCATATCTCTAATATGTTGCGTCTTTAGGAAATCATGCATGTATTCATATTCACACAAAGTTAAAACTCACTGACCCCCTCAGGCCTCCAGCTGTAACCCTGTATTGAGATGCCCTCTACAGGTCAGATTTCATAACTGTGAGGGGGGAAAACTAACACAAGTAAAATGAGAACAGGCCTACACTGCCAAAGCTAAAAATTCCCTCCACACCATGCACAAAGTCCCTGGATCCAGAAGGATATCGGGATCTGGTTTGTGATATTTTCCTGGGAACATGATGATATTATATAGTAAGATTTTTTTTTCTTATTTTAATTTGCATTTGTGAAGACATGATGCAATATATCATTTTGCCCCATCTCACACACACACACACACACACAAAAAAAAGAATCCTTCAAAATATTCCCAGATCCAGAGCTGGACTGACTCCAAAATGTAATCACGTCTAAGTTGGGCCAAGTCCCACCTCTGGTATAATGTTCAAGCAAATCCATCAGTAGCTTTTTAGTGATCCTGCTAACAAACAATTAAACCAAACCGATCAGTTCACCTCCTTCGCTGAGGTAATTACTGGATAACTGCAGCACTGTCGCCTCACAGCAAGAAGGTCCTGGGTCTGAATCTGCTGGCTGGGGCCCTTCTGCATGGAGTTTGCATGCTCTCCCTGTGCCTTTGTGGGTTCCCTCCAGGGAACCCTCCCACAGTCCAAAGACTGTTAGGTTAACTGGTGATTTTAAATTGGCCGTAGGTGTGAATGTGAGCGTGAATGGTTGTCTGTATTTGTGTGTTAGGCCCATGATAGACTGTCGCGCCCATGACAGCTGGCATAGACTTCAGTCCCTCCCATGACGCTGAATTGATTAAGAAGAAAATGGATGCATGGAACAGTTTTATTATGTTTTCTCAAATACAGCTTCTCTTACAGTAACCAACTTTTATTTTACAATAGATACACATATTTACACCTGAACACAAAATGTGTATAACTTTACTAACACCTTATCTTCAAATTCTACTTAAAAGTAATTTTCCACATTACAGACCTGGAGTATGAGGAAGGGTGGAGGAATTGTGCTCATCCTTATGCAGAACTTTGATCCACCAAAAGCTGTTTGGTTTCAGCTTGTTACTACAGAGCATAAATGAGGTTTGGTTAACAGAGAACATCTTCACAGCGTGTTGAAGAGTGGCTGTGAATGCAAAGACTAAATGTCTATGCTGGATACATTGTAAACAATATATTTTGGAAGAAGAATGAATTTTTAAGAGATAAAATGGTAATAATGACACCCTGAAACCAATTCTAAATATTTCTTTCTAAAGTGTGAAATAAACCTTGTGATCTTATCACCCATACACCGAGAGCATCAGGGTGTCAAACATGGGGCCCTGGGGACATGAAGTGTACCACTAAATGGTCTCAGTCTGACCACTGATGGTTATTTAAATGTGAATGTTTTTATAATGAATTTGTACTTTTTTTACATTAAAAGAAAGGCTTGTTGTCATGTAATGGTTTCACTGTTACAGCCCACTTGGGATCAAACTGAGTTGTAAGTGACTACAATGAGTTTGACACCCATGGCTTACATTCAATCTGTTGTGTGGTTTACAGTTTCCACTTGAAAGCAAGTTTCCACTTGCTTTTGATTCATCACTCCTTATTACACACAGTATGTCTATAATGATTTCTTTCCTCCTACACATGGAGAAATGAAAAGCATTCAGTTGCTCTCTTACAGGACTGTACAGGACACTGTTGTGTCTCAAATGTACATTTAAACAGGTTTTGCTTTCTGTAAACATTCCTCATGTTTACACTGGCCATTAAAGGTCGACTCAGTGCCTTATGAACCATTAAAATGAAGCTTGGCCTAATTTTTTTTCCACCTAGCATGAACAGGAGGAATGACTGTTCTTCACATAGGCACCTGACTATCACTTTGAGAGACTTGAAAAATGAACCCACACTTTTATGCAAACAGTGTATACAGTACAGACATGCAGCCTCACCGCTGCTTTAAACAACTTAAATCATTTGAGTGAGATGGTTTGTTAACTCCTGCAAACAAATTAAAAATAACTCTCTTAGCTGTGAGAAACCGTGCAACGCTTGTAAAAAAGTCTCAGGTAGCACCCCTTCCACCTCCATCTCCTCCCCCTGAGAATCATTATTGCATAAATGCTGCTTCTCTTTCAAGGCCCGTTGACACTGATAATAACTACCCCTGCCATGGTCAGCAGCATTACTACAGCCACCTCCATCATCTTCTTCTGCCTCCACTTACTCCGATACTCCTTCAGCTCCTCCTGCATGCGCTGCTTTCTGGCTCTCAGGTCCCTCTCTCTCTGCAGCTGCTCCCCATAGTGAGCCTGATAAAAGACATCAAAATCAAATATGGGCCTTTCCCCAGCTTGGGTGAACTGCCTGGTTCTCTGCTGATGCTGCTGCTGCCGTGGGGAGCCTGTGGGTCTGCTGGAAGCCTCTCTGGAGGAGGGTCTGCCCGCATTTTGAATGTCTGCCTGGCTCAGGATGCCCCGGTCATACTTCCTCCTCAGGCTGATGTTGCCCAGCACGGTGTAAGCCTCGCTGATGTCAGAGAAGCGTTGGGTGGCCTCCTTGCTCCCTGGGTTCTTATCAGGGTGGTAAATGAAGGACTGCTTGTAGTAGGCCGTCTTGATCTGAGACTGTGTAGCACTGGAAGACACTTTGAGGATGTCATAATAGGCCGTCCTGCTTCTGTGCAGCAGAGGAGCGTCTTCTGAGCTCCAGCTGTAGCTTCTAGTTGTTGTAAAATTTGCTTTGGTGTCAGGATGCAGAATCAGACGTCTCAGGCCGTGCCCACAGCCCAGCCGGTCTGATCCCTGCTCTGCCAAGATGAAGACAAACGTGCAGAAAGCTCGGAGCTGCTGAGGGGACCTGAAGGTGTCAGGGTAGTGGATGGAGACAGCTCCTCTCGTCCACGGTGTCATCCTGTAAGGTAGCAGCTTCTCTTGGAGGAAAAGGTGCAGAGCAGTTTTATGAGCTTGCAGGCTCTCCTGGTTTTCTAAAAACCCGGTGAAACCGGAGGGAGCACGAATCAAAGCCACATTTTCCTGCTGACTTTCACTTTTCCTCACTCTGGAAAGTTTCTCCGACCTGCGACGTGTTTCTCTGCTTTTTGACGCTGACTGAACTGCACGTTGATCCTGGACTGATTCCTCTTTAACCCAACCGGAACCGAAGGCGCAGTTTGTCATAAGACATCCGGGACTTCTTCCGGTGCAGACGGGTCGACTCTGGCTGGTTCTGAGAGCGGACAGCCGGTAAACTCCGCTCCCCAGCCTCTGACAGACCTCTGCCATTTTACCGAGAACGGGCCGGTGAGCGGGCCGGAAACCAGCTGCAGCATCCGGCGGGTCACAGAACGAGGAGCCAATCAGAGCCAATGTTTACAAGAAGGAGTCAAACACAGCCGACCAATCATTTCGCAGAGCACGGTGAACCTAAAGACCAACACGAAACACTAATACTTTATTTCTCTTGTAAAAATAAATTTGTACCGATGTTTTTTTTTAAAGAAGAAATTACAATTGATTATCTTTATGTTTTTAAAAATAGACTAAATTTAAAACAACTTTGTAACATTTTAAAATGATTTCATGTAAGCCTTCTTCCTTTACTAAAATTGTAATTCCTTATTCTTGAAACAGTAATATGTACTTTTTTTTTCTCCTTTGTCATGTAAAACAAAGAGTAGCTACTTATGCAACAGGACTCCAGTGAAATAGCTTAAATTTATATGCACACATTTTATTATTTAATTTGTTTAATTATTTAAATGTGCATTTTTATTTATATTTTTATGGGGGGGGGGGGGTTATGGTTTGAAAGATTAGCTATCAAATTTATAGTCTTCGTCTACCTGGATGCAACGTTAGATGGCGAAGTGGGGAAGATGGGGAAGTGATTTTATTTAACCTGAAGATGAAAGAGCTTTCTCAGTGTCGAGAAAATGACTTTCTGAGATGAGATAATGGCCATGAGAAGGGCCGATAGAGGCAGCTGCATCAGATTCTTGTGCAGCACTAAAAAGAGGATGTCATGTTTGAAATACTACAATCATAATCCAGAATGTGTTTGTTAGTTTTTGGGTAAAGTTCCTGTCTTTGTTGGCGTCAATAGGAATGAGAAGGTGGATAAAGGAGCAAAAATAGACAATAAACAAATCACGAAGATGCGGCACAATGAATAGATATATTTAAAAAAAACAAAACATTAGTTGGTGATTATATGGAGGACTAAAAATGACAAAAACATTTTAAAAAAAATGTATAAGCACTAATTATACAGTGGGTTCAGAAAGTATTCAGACCCTCCTTCACTTTTTTCAGTTTTGTTATGTTGCAGCCTGATTCTACAGTCATTTAAATTCTTTTTTTTCTTCTCAATTATCTGTGGAACAGGTTTTCATTGAGGATTTCTCTGTACTTTGCTTCATTCAGCTTTCCCTCAACCCTGACCAGTCTCTCAGTCCCGGCTGCTGAAAAACACCCCCACAGCTTGATGCTGCCACCACCGTGCTTCACTGTTGGGATGGTATTGGGTAGGTGATGAGCGGTGCCTGGTTTCCTCCAGACATAACGTTTAGGATTGAGGCCAAACAGTTCAATCTTGGTTTCATCAGACCAGAGAATCTTGTTCTTCACAGTCTGAGAGTCCTTCAGGTGCTTTTTTGCACTGAGGAGAGGCTTCCATGTAACCACTCTGCCATAAAGCCCAGATCAGTGCAGGGCTGCAGTGATGGTTGTCCTTCTGGAACTTAGTCCCATCTCCACACAGGATCTCTGGAGCTCAGTTAGAGTGACCATCGGGTCCTTGGTCACC
>VUQI01028388.1:0-15773 GCA_015106735.1 Paratilapia polleni
CTGACTGCATTGTGCCAAGTGTAAAGTTTGGTGGAGGGGGGATTATGGTGTGGGGTTGTTTTTCAGGAGTTGGGCTCGGCCCCTTAGTTCCAGTGAAATGAACTCTTAATGCTTCAGCATACCAAGACATTTTGGACAATTTCATGCTCACAGCTTTGTGGCAACAGTTTGGGGATGGCCCCTTCCTGTTTCAACATGACTGCACACCAGTGCACAAAGCAAGGTCCATAAAGACATGGCTGAGTGGGTTTGGTGTGGAAGAACTTGACTGGCCGGCACAGAGTCCCGACCTCAACCCAATAGAACACCTTTGGGATGAATTAGAGCAGAGACTGCGAGCCAGGCCTTCTCGTCCAACATCAGTGTCTGACCTCACAAATGAACTTCTGGAAGAATGGTCAGAAATTCCCATAAACACACTCCTAAACCTTGTGGAAAGCCTTCCCAGAAGAGTTGAAGCTGTTATAGCTGCAAAGGGTGGGCGACATCATATTAAACCCTATGGATTAAGAATGGGATGTCACTCAAGTTCATATGCATGTGAAGGCAGACGAGCGAATACTTTTGTCAATATAGTGTACATAATGTGGTGGCCCTGACACAGAGTGAACAAGATTAAAAGAATCTGCTTAACATAAAAAGCAGAACACATATAAATATTAAAATTATTTTAAATCAACAGTTAGTCTGAATGAGAGGCCTTCCATGATAATATTGTAGTTTGGTTTTGGTGGGATACAGTTTGTGACGTTGATCTTCAAGATTTTTTTGTCAAAGGTAGAGTAATCACCAGTAGGCACAAGACTGCACTTAATACTATTTTTAAATATGGTGGCTAAGCCTTGAACGATGATGTAGTGGGGAGGACAGAGATCTCCAAGAGATTTGTTTTTGCCAACATTAAGCCAGATCTCAGTTACAAAGTCAAAATTGACATATAGGATAAGTCACTGTTAATTTATTAGGGCAAACTTGAATGGTAGAAAATTCGGTATTTTTTGTGTGTCTATCACAGGTTTTTTTTTTCAAGTAAATTCCAACAGACTGAGATTTGCTGAACTTACTCTGCTCCTTAAAGCACCTGCTTTGGCAGTGTGAGAGTGGAAATATTCATGGTGTCAGGATGTGGTGTCAGTATGTTCAGTAATGGCCGAGTTGTTTTTGGACACATGTAGTGGCTAAGTGAGCATAGATGAATAGGATGAACCTGGGGAACATGTGCCTCTTGTAAACAGTCAGTCATGTTGGCATACTATGCTCTATAGAGCTAAACAACCAAGTGAGCCCAGCTCTTAACACACATAGTTGGCTGACAAGTTTTAACAGCTTGATGCTGATACCTTTCCATCTTCCTTTTCTGACATTTAGCTTCTTAAGAGAAAAATGGACAAAAAGGCTGACATACTGAATGAATGTCTACAATGAAATGTCTCTGAAACTTCAATAAAAGCATAGCATAACTCATGATTTTCTAAATTCATTTTTATTAACTAAAAAAGTGTTGAATCTGTAACATATTTGTTCCAGCTACTGCAGCAAGCTAAGCATCTAGACAAGTTAATCAAACAAAATGTGACACTAAGTGGCAACTTTTAAGATAATATACTGTATGCATGCAGTGTTTATGGCCAGTTTTTAATGTTCAGTTAATTTCATGGTTAAATGGTGAGTGTAAGTTTTATTTTCACTCCCTTGTAGGTCTTAATTTTGTCTCCATCCGCTCTAGCTGTTAAGCTGTTAAATATTCCACCATGTTCACAAGATTGTCCCCTGAAGACCACCTGCCCACTGTTTGGTGCTGGGGAGGCAGTACACAGTGGTCATTTGGACTTTTTAGCTAAACCTGCTGCAGCCAGTTTGTCATTTCATGCATTGACATTTGTTTAATTTACATTTTACCAGTTAAAAATTAAACTTTTAGATGCAGTCCAAGAAATTGCTTTCATTGTCATGTTTAGATCAAAGAAACCAGTTTTGGGCGACTGAGTCTGGACATGTTCAGCTGTGAGGAAGCTCTTGGTGTATGGTTTAGGCTGTCTGGCATATTCTACGCTGTGGGCTTTCTAATGAGCACAGCAGACTGGTGCAGCTAACAACGAGTTACCACAGCTCTAGCTCATGCTCACTGTTACAACACACAGCATGCTCAGCCAATTAGAGTGTTTTCTGTGTAGAAATGAAATGCATTCAGCTTTTTGTTTCTTTTTGCTGCTCTGGGAAAAACAGAGAGAGAGAGAGAGAGAGAGACAAATAACATTTTCCCTTGCTGTATTATGGAACATTAAAGATACTTAAAGATAATGCATATTTTTTTTAAAGCAATAATGCTATAAACTGGTTAATGTTTTTGAGTGTGCATGGAAAAGTAGCAAATTGCTAGGCTATTCCAGCAATGGAAATTTGTATGTGCACCTTATTTTCCCCCAGCATCTTCCTGCCATCATGAAATACCATTTTACGTCTGTGCCCTTACTTGACATTTAGACCAACTGAAGGTGGCAAAGTGTACATGTGAATCTGCTTTTGTTGTTGGAGGACTGATAACATCTGATTATAAAAGGATGGCTTGACTCTAATAACTCCCCTTGGCCCACAGGCACACACATACAAACAAGCAAACAAAAACGCACACTTTTCCCTCAGTTCTTCTCAACATCCAGCTTTTTGCAAGAAGAATTGTCTTGTAATAGCCACTACTATCAGTACTAAGGTAACAGGGCAATATTTGGGGGAGGAAGCTGCTCTGTAAAAACTAAAAATGCACAGGGACAGGCTGCAACCATTTGTGATGAAAAACAGTAATGATGCAGGGCTGAATTGCCCTGGATAAATTAAATTTAAAAGAAATATTCAGTTTCTTACAGAAAGTTACTCCTCTGGGCTTTGAAGATTTTTTTCTGTAATTGCTAGGTTGTGTCATTCCCTTTCTCTGGGTAATAGGCACTGTGGAAATTAATACAGGTTCTTTTGGAGTGAGACTGGAGCAGAAAGTCACCCAGGCAGACATAATCCTGCACCGGTGGAAATGACAAAATACACACTCTCTGTGCAGATAATCAGGGCTCACTATATCCCCAGACATCTTAGAGTATAAGGATGATCATTGTTTTCATCACCTGTCCCTTCTGGGTACCTAACCCTCCAAAAATAAAAAAGCATTATGTCAATATTCAGGGCAGCAAGTTGTCTTTTATCCTAGCGTTTCACCTATGTGTATTTGCTGCTTTTCCATTGTAAGCTCCTCTACAAAAGCATTTGTCTGCTCTTCCATAAAGAGGCTGTCTTTTCTGTTTCTTTTGAGGAAGTTAATCTGGCAGTGTGTTTTTGGCTCACAGTCACAGTCCACTGAGGAAGGACAGACACCGTCCAACATGGCCATAAATTCTGACAGATCCACACAACCCTGCATACACAACAACCTGAGAGCTGGGGATGTAATCATGGATGAGAGAAGGGTGAGTCAAATACAGGGAAACATTGTCATAAGACACACAGACCAGGAGTTCAATTAATAGAATTCAGCAATTAATATAATAACAACGAATATTTAAGATTATCACCACTCAAACTAATGTCAGACAGGCTTCAGTAAATACTTTAATTGGACTTCCATCTGGGACAGTATATGTTTTTTCTCTTCTTAACACCATCATTATCATTTTAATGACTAATTTATCCACAATGGATAATTTCAGTTGTTCCTGCTGTCACTTGGTGACATGTTTTGTGGGAGAATGTGGGACATTTTTTTATCACATCTTCAGGTACTCGTTCACACCCTTGGCTGACTTAACAGGATCTACAGAGTCATTTTTCTGGCAAGACACCTCTTTCATGTGCAGCTGCTCACTCAAAACTCCAGTAGACACTTTCTCTTTAAAGATAATGAAAAATGAAAACCTTTGAACTACAAATGCCCGCACACTAATACTTTAGAGTATTTGGAGATTCCTTGACTTTTCATCATGTGGCACCATATTTTTGACATTTGTGGTTCAAACTGAAATATTTCAACTTGGATGGATTTTTGTGAGTTTTTTGTACACTAACACTTTACATTGGATACAGAGTTTTCTTCTGACAGCACTAACTTTGATTTTTATTTAAACATCTCAACGCCACTAAAGGGATTTGAATAAATTTTGGTACTGGCATTTATGGTCTCAAGAGGATGAGCACTTTGAGCCCTTGGTTTTCATCTTAACAACATCTTTTTGATAGGTCTAAATTAAGTTTCATTCAAAACTATGGAATATGACCTTACACTTGCAGAACTACTACTACTGGTATTCATCTGCTTCTTCTTCTGCTTCTGCCATACACACAGGCTTACAAGGTGATTATTATACTGGTTAAGCTAGCATGGCTGGTAATTGGAACTCTATTCCTTAAAAGTTAGGATACTCCATAAAATGTGCAAGTCATTTACACAGTGGAAAATGATTGGCTATAAGAACTGAGTCTTTTAGAAATTATAAGGGTCTCACTACTTTGTGTGGGCAAATAATTTAAGGATTTGGGATTTAAGAATAATTTTTTTCAATATGAAATTGCAAAGAATTTATGGATTTGATACCTTATACCAATGGTAAATCTTTCACTCTGTAAACAGCATTTGGTCTGAACCTGTAGAAACATTTTATTTTTTTCACTCAAAACTGTGCAGTGGCTACATACATGTGAAATTCTTTCACTGTGTTTCCAGTAGACGGTTAACTAACCTAAAAAATGTAAATGCAAAAATCAATTCTCCATTGCTAATAATACGCAAATGAGCATAAATTACTGATCTGCTGAGGTGAAGAGAGAGCTGAGTGTGAAAGTGAAGCTGTCTATTTAACGATTGATCTACATTCCTATCCTTGCCTAAGGCCATGAGCTGGGGGTAGTGACCGAAAGAATGAGATCCCGGATACAAGAGATGGAAATGAGCTTTCTCTGAAGGGTGGCTGGGCTCTCCCTTACAGATAGAGTAAAGAGTTTGGTCATTTGAGAGTGTCTCAGAGCAGAGCTGCTACTCCTCCACAATGAGAAGAGCCAATTGAAGTGGTTTGGGCATCTGACAAGGATGCCTCCTGGACATCTCCTATAGGTGAGGTGTTTCGGGTCCAGCTGGGAGGAGGCCACAGGGCAAACCCAGGACACACCGGAGAGATTACGTCTCTCAGCTGGTTTCAGTGTCCCTCGATAGGAGAGGGAGGTGGCCGGGGAGAGGAAGGTCTGGGCATCTCTGTTTAGACTGCTACCCCCGCAACCTGGATAAGTGGCAGAAAATGGATAGATGGATGGAGTATAAGTTAAATAAAACCACTACCTCCATCTTTATCCAAAGTTGGATAAAGATGTAAAGTGTTTATGCTTTATGATATGTCTCAATAATGTTGAGTACCTGTGTAATAGGTTGACCATGCAAACACACTATTATCATGTTCTGTTAGGTGAAAAGACTTAATGTAAATCTGTTTTCTTTTTCTGCCTTATAAATCAAGTATGTCACACAGGTTTTTAATCTTTTTCATGCATTCATACCAGGAAAAATATGTAATTAAGAAAATTTGTGACCCTTGTGACCCTCAAAAATAAAAGATTTGGATATATTACTTGGCATCTCTCACAAATCCTGCAATGATCTTGTAAGGATTGTTAGTATAAGTGTACTGTGACTAAAATGGATGCAGGATTTGCTGTGCTTTGTTTCTGTTCCATCAAATTTGGAACAGGTTCTAGAACATCATTGTTTAATGGCTCATTGTTACAAGGCTATTGTTTGCTCTCGCACACACAGTTTTAGGCAGTAAAGTAAGAAAGAAAAATTGTGAATATTTGCTGGAGTTTTTCAAATATCCCTAAGAAGGATGTATTTTGAAATTATCCATAGACCCTAAGACAGACTTGTGTTTCAGCCTTATAGTTTGGCATCTGTTGCTGACTAAAGTTTAGGGTTTTGTTTTGTTTTTTTTTTCAGGTGGAAATGTTATACAATAACTGGAGTTTAAGGAATTAATAGCCCAAACACATACACCTACATGTATACTGAAGCTTCAATCAAAATTATATGTGCTGAGCCTGAGTTACAATATTACTGCAATTTTCTGAACTGCAGTTACTTTGCAATGAACAATACAGGAAGCCTTGACCACCCACTCAGCAGCTGTACAATGCACATCCTTGGAACAGGAATTAAGTGTTACAGGACTCAGTGAAATGTCTCAATCTTAATATCTTTATATTTCTATGAAGAGTAGATGGGGGTGATAGAGCTGAAAAAGATAAAAAGACACACTTATTCTGTCTTGTCATGTTTGCCTATAGTGATCATATGCACACATAAACATTTACAAGAACAAATAAAAATATAAACTGCTATATGTGTTAGTGTATTTACATGAATGTCTTAGTTTTGTGTTGTCAGAAACTGAAAGAAACTTACAGTCACCAAAAATTGAGTATAATAAGTGCTTGTCCTTACACAAAAATGGAAAATGTGGTTGTCAATTTTTTTCCAGTCTCAATATTCTGAGATTCTATAAGATTTGTAAATTATAGTTGAATTCTACCTTTGTTGCTTCTCTCTCATAGCAGAAACTGCCATTATTGACACTCACTTGACATTCATAATCAATAACTATTCTCTACTTAATGTCAACAACATGGCTTTCTTCCTCTGAAAGAAAAAAAGTGATTGATGATTAAAAAATATATATACAATTAATTTATTCACATTGGCAGCTCACCAGGTTTCAACAAGGTTTTCACATTTTTGCATTCAGAACTTGAGTCATTCTCTCCCTTGGCCTTAGGCTGTTGTGTTCTTCAAAAACCAATTATTTCACAAACCTAGCAGCAATCCCTCAATAATTATGCTTGCGATAAAAGCCTAGTGCAGCTGCTACTCCTGATTTGGCCTGATCAGGGGAATTAGACCCATGCTAGTGAGTGTCCACATAGTAGAAACCAACAGAGAACAGTCAAATGGGTGGCTAAGGGTTTCTCCAGGGTATTGGGCAGGGTAAAGAATGGCCAAAATCCTATATGGGGTCCGCGACATGAAAATATGCCATATACGGTATTCTTTGTTGTTTCATGAAGGTTTCTGCTACAATTGAAAATGATTTTTTATCCTGCATCAGAAAAAAGGAAGGCAGTGTCAGGTGAACAAAGCAAACAAATTACCTGCCAGAACCCTGTCTGCTCTTTACTAGGTATTATCTGTGCCTCCATTATTTGATAGCATATGATCTAAATGAAACTGGACAGAGAAAATGATTTTAGTGCAGTTTTTCCGTGACCCAGTCTCTGTTTACAGATCTGTGCAGACAGAAGGTAGGCGAGGGTACAAGATAAGCAGAGGCCCTCTTTAGAGAATTAAAACCATGGTGGGACAATGGCATTTGATCCCATCTGTAAACAAAGCATGTAATGAGTGACATGACTGTGAAAAAGCAAACAAAATTTTGATTTTGTTGTTTAATCACAGTTGAACCTTAAAGCAATAGCTCAATTTTTCATTTTTCATAGTTCAATAGTTCATTTTGGAGAATATGCTAGTTTAATAGAATAGCCTGGCAACCTCCCAGTGACAAGTACCTTTACAACAGAAAGATGGCAAGTAGATTTATGTAAAAATACACATTGTCATGTTATACTGAGATTTTTTTTATACTGATTTAACATGTTCTTCTATGAGATCCCTAAATGTCCTGATATTCTTTTAAACCTACAATAACTGATTTTGTGGCCACTCCTGGGGGCAATCGTTTAGCATTTAAGGACCTGACCAGTTTAGTCCACTGTGACTCTCCTTTTAGCTATGTGTTGGTCTCCACCAACTCTGAGGGAAATATCTGGCTATTAATTGTCTCACTATGGCCACCAGCTGGTTTCTGTCTTTTCCTGATATTTGGTTCTGGGTAGCAGGTAGCATACAGCTGGTTTTTAGAGCTTTTCTCGTGGATAACAACTACATGCTGCTGTTGAAAGCAAGCCTAGAGAGCAATTTATCTAAACCCAACAGTAAAGCTGAAAGGCTCTGTAGTGCTGAGGAGAACATTAACAAAATTGTGAACATCAAAAATACTTCAACTACAGTTCTGGTGTTGTATGACTCTATGAATGAACAGACATGAGAAAATGGATAGGAAAATGAATTTCTGGAGGAAAATAAGAGAACACAGTGTTGACAAGTTTGGGAATTAGTCTGTTCAAGCTGCCACAAACAGAACTGATGCTTGTTGGCACAACAAATCCCAACCAGGGAACCTACTGACTGGTTTTGGCTGCAAGACACAGAGTGGAAAAACACTCCAGAAACTGAAAGTTCACCACAGTTTTCTTCTTTTATCTTATTCCAGCTTGAAATAATGCATTACTCTTAAAAACGAGTGTTCCACACTACTTCGCTTCTATTTTTGTAAACCTACACAGCTGATACTAGAAGCAATTTTTGAGCTTTGTGCAAATTGCGATGTGCCTTTTAAATGCAAGCTATCGTGTCATAATGTTGTTACCCTCTTGCTTGAAAATATCAGTTCCAGGTAACATTTCACTCAAAGAGTGCATGGAGAAACATACTGTGAGAAAAAGCCAGTCAGGCCTTGCCTCTGAATTATGTAGGCAATGTAAAAATATAAAAAATAAAATAATAATAATAATAATAATAAAGGAAGCCTGACTTCTATTAATTCAATGACAAGATGGACAATTTGGCTAAGACCTCAAGGACATGAAGCTAGAGGGGGAAAATGTAATCTGAGCCAATGACCAGATTTAGAAACAAAGGGTGCCAGGTTTTAACTTAGGCTTATACAATAATTATTTCTCCTGCAGAGCAGAAAAAAATCCCCACAACCATCTCTCTCAGGGACTATTGTCTCATATCGGTGCTGTGTGTTTCTCTGCCCATTATAACATATCAGCAAAGATGCCCTCATTTTCCCATTCAGTGATTTAGCCTATGTGAGTGTGTTTAATGGCAGCGTGCATTGTCATTGCTGTTTATCAGATTGGACTGGTATTATCTTTATCTGCCTCTCTTTTTTAGCACTGCCTCAGTTGTTGCTGAGATGTGAGAGTGACTGTGAGTTGCACGTCTTCTCTTGACTGAACTACACACATATTTTTGCTTGTGTACAAGTGGGCTTGTGAGCACACGTGTTTACATATGTGTGATCTTTTTAGTGTGTGCCAGCATCCTCTATTATCCTATTTGTGAGCTCACCCTCAGATGGCACTTTCCGTTGCTTGCGTTGTTCAGCTGGACCAAGGGAACACTGAGCGGAGGCCAAACCCACTGCAATCTGCGGTAATGTGTCGACTGGCACAGACCTTTAAAGGGTTTGACTGATAAGTGCTTTCAGATGCCTGATACCCATGTCAATTTTTAGACTGCCGCTGCCACAATTTTTGTGCTGACACACAATAAACTTGGATTTGACTTTTCATGCTCCAAAAGCTCTCCTGAAATATAAGGATTCGTGACCAAGCTATGAAACAGCTTTTGGACCATCACAGGACACTTAAACATGCCAGTAAAAGCCAGATTAATGAGCGCAGACACTCTCATGGGTTCTGCATCTCCATAAGGGAGAGTGACACAGGTTTCATTTAAACCTCCCACATGGTTACTAGCAGTTAATACAAATAGCCAAATGTTACTTAAAAGATGATTTTTTTTTGTTTGTAGTGGTTAAGCTGCCGTTAAAGAACAGCATGTCCCAGACAAAGGCTGTGCACACAGTGCCATAAATCCAGAATGAGTTTTGTTATTGTCACAGGATAAAATGATCAGACCAACCTTTCTTACCTGCCACTGGCAGAGAGATTTTAGTTTAGCTTGGAGAATTTCCACTATTTATGTTTGGAGCCCAGTCTTATGTATTAAAAAAATAAATGTTTTTAGCTGAAGCAGCATGCCTCTAGGGATGACGGATGGCAGTGACAGTTGGTCCACTACTTTAGGCCAGACTGAAATCTCAACCGCGTTAGAATTGGCAGCGCATTTTGTGTGAACATGATGTAAGAAATAATGACATTAAAATGTCTCACAAAGCTGAAAGATGTAACAGATGCTACCTTGTTACTGGTGACAATAATGATGATGCTGAAGGACTAAAGTTGTCCTGTTCAGCCAACCAATCTGACCTGCAGACCTCCTTTCCTGGATCCCAAATGACTGCCAGGTTTCCTTGAGTGCATAGTTTGTTAATTCAGTGGCAGCTGATATCATTTATTTACTAGCTCTTGTTCCAAACTCAGAGTAACTGGAATATGTTACACTAATTTCACTAAGTGAAGTAAAAGGGCAGTTCAGTCAGACTGAAAGCTAGGATGAGCATCTTATACATTCTTAAACAATCAGGTATAGATTACAATATTTTGAGATATCTTGTTTCAGTGGTCATAATATTAGGTACATGTTAGGTAGGTAACATTAGGTACACCTGTAAAAGTGAGCAAAAGTGCAATAATGAGAGATACACTATTAGAAATACACTTTAACGTAATGTACAGTACAAAAGAAACACTGTCAACAATAAGTGAAATATACATTTCCGTAAATGTTCGGCTTTTCACATTTATGTTTTTTTATTGTATTGCATTGCATTTATGCATGCTGCAACATTTATTTAGTCATTTCTAAAACTAATGACCCTAAAGATTTACCTTGAATGTAGTGTTTTAGGCCTAATTAGCAAATATTAGCATGCTAAACTTAAATGGTGTAAATATTAACATTTTAGAATTGTTATTATGGTGGTGTTATGTTGTCACTAGGAGCATTTTAGCATGCTCAAAGCATTTCAGCATGCTCAAAGCATAACGGTGCCAAACGACAGCCTCAGCAACCCTGCTGTTACAGTGTTTGAACAAATTCCACTTCCTATTTAAACTAAGGTGTTTATGTGTTACTTTACTGCTCAGTGATTTAAAAAAATATGATTTGAAATGCTCACCAAACAATAGTCTGAACAAAACAGTTCAAATACACCAAACACATAAAAAAATAAATAAAAATACTTTCTTCACCCAACTATACTGTGCCAAATATCTAAACACATAAATGTGTTAATACCACCACAATAATGCAATCAAACTGAAATCTTTCAACTTTATGAAGCTTTTATTGTCACTGAATTTTATTTAGATTGGGCCAGAGTGATGGTGATTCAGCTTGCTGGTCATTTTTAAAGCTTGTGGTAGTGGTGATGCTGTTGTTGTGTAAGGTGTTCCTGAGAATGAAGGCTGCTAAAGAAAGAGAAATCTCCTGAATGTTGCACATTATATTCAGAGCTAAAATCCTTGAGGCACACACATCATTTGTGAAAATGATTGAAAGATCTTTCAGCAGTCGAAAGGAGCACTTTTTTTTTTTGCAATAATCATCCTCTACTTCTTCTTTACAAATTCTACTGGATCTTGAGATAAAAGTATGGAGCCTGTCAGTATGTTTGGGAAGACTGTAAGACTTTCATCATTAAAAATGTAAAAATAATATACATGTATCAGATTTTCTCAGTGTTTCTGTGTGTCTCTATGTGCATGTGTCTGTGTGTGTGTGTGTGTGTGTGTGTGTGTGTTTGCCAATATTCCCACAGTTTAAGTTTCTCTAATCAAAAAAGGGAGGTTACTAAACCAATACTTGAAAACACTAACACACTGCAGGAACCAACCAAGGTGAATAAGCAGTGAAAACCTTCATTTTCCAACAGAGGCCTCTATTTAACTACCATAACTGAACTATATTTTTATAGTTTTATTTATATATATATATATATATATATATATATATATATATATATATATATATATGGTCATAGTTTGAGCTTTTTTAAGCACCTGTAGCAACAGAAAGCAGAAGCTAAACAGAACAGATCATTGCCATGTTGCTTATTTTAAATAGAAACTACCTGTATAAAACAATATACGGAAGATGCATGTAGATGCATCTCTTGAATTTCCTCATTTTTATAGTTACTTTAAAGCAGCATCCGTCCTTGGGAAAAACAATATCCTGAAACATCTTCAACATTACAGTAGTAAGTGAGAAAAGCAATGTTTGAGGGGTTAAGATCAGCTCATACTCTGCACACAATACAGGATACACATATTTTGCTGTTTCTACATTGTCTTGTCATGAAACTTGTCTACTTCCTACATTGCATCTTCATGCCATCACGTCACTGAGTAAAGCACCAGTCACACAGGCCTAGAGACCAGTCGGAGACTCCCTGGCAACCACTGGTCCCTAGGGAAAAATATGTATTCCTCGAAGCCAACCAATAGGGACTGAAATTTTTAATTTCAATCATTTAGCGGTTGTTGGAAGTAGCCAGGAGGTCACTGACCGGGGTCTAGGCCTGTGTGACTGGGGCTTATATGGTGTATGTATACACAGCTGTCAAAAACACATTGGATTGGAGAAAGTTCTTCTTTGGCTCCAAGTCTGTTTACAAGGCAGAAATGCCCTGTGAAGGCACATGTATTAGACATGTATTATCATGGGTACTCTGACTGGTCTGTGGCTATGCAGCCCCATGCACAGCAGGGTACAATGCACTTGGCAATGTTACTCCTACAACCATGGTTTAAATTTCTTTTGAATTGTGTTAGAAAATCCCTTCCATTAGAACATGCATTGATATACTTTACCTCGGGTGACCAAAATCCTGTTGCTATTGTAAAACTGAAACAACTTTGTTAGGCTACTTGTTGTATTTTCTCCATAGAAATGAGTGGGCTTGGTGATTGGGAAGATGTAAAATATGAAAACATTTATTGTGAATTGGGTGTTTTTTTAAATTAAAAGATGGTGTAGAATAACACCATATTTGTTACTGTTTAAGAATCTTGAAACATGGGTATCAAAATCATTCCAATAATATTGTCAAGCAGTAATAAAATACAAGTGGTCCAAGTTGCTCTGCTTTATCGTTGGCCTGGCCAGCCTAAATTGTGCCTGTTTACTGCAAACTAGAGGGCAGGAAATCATTAGGTAATGATTGTGTCGTGATGACATTAAAGAAGCCGTGCCATCCATCTGTCTCTCTTAAATGACTAATAGCTGATGGTGGAGAATAGAGTATTGGCATGTTATACAAGTGTGACCCGAGGTTGTTTTGCGCTGTCTACCTTCACTACAGTTCCCACGCTGTGAAGAGAACATTTGGTACAAATTATTTGTGTTGCTCTTGATATTCAATTGTGTAGGTGGTGAAATAGCTGATTTGTTTTGGAAATAATGGACTGCAGTTTGGTAAAGCAGGAAAAATTATATTTGAATGCTCTTTTACCAAGTGCTCCTTCATCCTTAAACCTCCAGTTTATTGCTCTTGTAGTGGAAGAGCAGTGCATCTCGTCGAAAGCAGGCAGTGGGAGTATACAAGTGTGCATACAAAAGAAAGAAAGAAAAAAAATTAAACAACTTTAGGTTCAGAGAACAGATGTTCCTTGGGCTGTTTTTTTTTAATCAACAGATATGTCAGGCACGAGACACACTCTGATGATTCAAATGAGCTGTAATCACCAAAAGATATATGTTGAGGTTTGCATCTCTGCAGGGGTGCTATCAAATCTTAAGCATCTTTTACAGAGCTCATACTATCCATCCACCCAATTCTAAGTTTGCCTGAAGTATCTACGAAGCCCGGAGAGTGAGAGTGATATCAACATTCAAATGAAAGTGATAGCAAACAACTATGGAATATGTTTTTCTTATACCATTAAAATAATTCTGACTCTGTGGCTTTATCTGTAGCAACAGTTCAAACTTCAAACCTTGGTCCCTACTCTCTACACTTTTTGTTCGTATTGCAAGCTTATTTTCCTTTATTCGAAGACATGAAAGTCAAGTGATTATAATTCAGAAAACTGTAACAGGTGTTAAACATGGCCATAGATCAGTCTTGCATTTGAGGAATAAATTGCCTCTTTGGCTAAGGAATAGAGAATAAATGCACTATCCAGTGTGTGTGCTGTAATTTTGCATGCTTCCAACCTAGGCAGTGTTTTAAATACAAACTTATTTCTGGAATCTAGTCACTCCACTGGAAATGTGAGCTAATAAGATGTGTTTAACTACATACAGGAAGTGTGGCCACTGGGATTTTTTTAAAAATCTTTTATAAAACTGGATTATTTTTTTGTGATTCCATCATAATTACTAAAAATTAGCTATTGTACCAAACAGCTCGGCCACATGTGCAGTTTGAGACAATTTTTCTGTTTTTCGTACCTTCTTGCTTCAAATCCTTGCAACAATACACAAAACACATTGTGTGGCCACAAAAACAACACTGAATAAAACATAAGTTTCTCAGTGAGAAGGCCATACTGATGTAACCCCTTGTTATTCTGAGCTATCTAGATACCCCATCGTGGCTAAATAAATGGCAGACAATATACTAGTTCTACAGTCCTTCAGAATACCTGCAGAGTTTGTGTGTCAAATCTGTTGACCTTATTACATAACCTGCATGACGACATAAAAGAGTGAGTAAAATAGGATGTACAGTAGTAGGAGTAGACAAGCAAGTATTGCACTGTTTTGTTTTTTTTTGTTATTGTTGTTTTGTTTTTTTTTTTCCTGTGGCAAGCTTATAGTAATTGCATTTTTTTAGACAGGCTTTCTATGAAAGAAAGACAAAAGACTAGACAGATGCAGCAGATACTATATTAAATTCAGTGGTGATTCAGTGAATAAAATGATTGAATAATCAGCCACTTAAAACATTAATGATTCAGAAATGTTATTCTGTTTTACATGCAGTGTGTGATTATTAATAAGCAAGACAACATTAAAAGTGACAGATTTTGCAGTTCAAAAGAGTGATAAGCAGACACACATGACTAAAGCATGATGAGGGTTCGTTAAATTTTCAGTTTAATCTTCAAACTGACAAGATGGCAAAAAAAAAAAAAAAGGTCGCTGCTAATTAGCAGCAACAACTGTGATTGTAATTTTTCCATTGAGAGCTCCTAATAAAGTCTCTTTGTAATGCAGGATAGAAATAGAAGATTGGTGTGAGTATGATGCTAGAGTTTTCAAAACAGATAAAAATTTATGATGGGAGATTCATAAAAGGACTTTGAAGGTATCAGGTGACGACAGATTGATAACAGCATAAGATGCAACTTAGGGTAAATGAAAAGCCAATAAGGCTATAAGATGGACTACCCCAGGCTCCACTTGCAGGTACCTGAAATTGCACTCCTGCACTGCCCCTACAAATTGATTTAATCATAAAGCATGTTATTAGTGTTTACTTGAGAGAGCAGCCTGCCCAAATGTAAATAGTTTATGTACTCAACTATATACAGCTCTGGAAAAAATTAAGAGACCATTGCAAATTTTTCAGAAATCAGCATCTCTACATATATGAGAGTCATTCCATTCCAGTGTCTCTTGAATTCCAACACAAGCACACCTGTTTCTACCTAATAAGGTACTGATGAGGTGATCACCTGAGCCAAATCTTACTTAATGAGGAAAAGTATAAAAACCATTGCTGTGATCATCACTATCCTCTTGCAATAGGACCAACTGGATGGCAAAAACAGTGCTAGTAGTACATCAAAAATAACTGGAATAAAAAAAATAACCTTTGCCCATGCCAAAAGAAATGAAAAGAAAAGTTTTGTGTGAGGAAAAGAAGGGTTCAATTCTGGCTTTACTGGCAGAGGGATACAGTGAGCGTCGGGTTGCTTCCATCCTTAAAATTTCTAAGACGGCGGTTCATAAGAACAAGGTCAAGCAGTAGACATTGGGAACAACAAAG
>VUQI01028390.1:0-19331 GCA_015106735.1 Paratilapia polleni
TGCAGCAGCAAGCTGGGCTTCACCTTTGACCTTTGCGAGGTTTTATAGGTTAGATGTCACTGCACCGTCTCTGGCTCACACTGTCTTGAGTGTGGGCCCACACGGGACCTCCTAGAATGGCAGTCAGTCGTTCGGATGAGCTTATCTGGCAATCCGGGAGTCTGTATATGCCCATAGTGAGACACCGAAACGAATGTTTGAAAGAGAACTCGAGGTTACCTATCTCGTAACCCCGTTCTCTGATAACATGAGTGAGGTGTCTCACCAGATCACCCTCCTTGCATAAGCGAGGAAGAGGTGAGCTTATCTTGAATGGCTATTAACGCTGCGTCAACCCCTTTTATAGGGAGGAGGGTGACCCCTCCTTGACGCAGGCATCACGACTACCAGCCAATGCTGGCTGGAGTAATGATATAGAGGCTTCTGAGGACAACGCTGAGGGAGCGTTCCCCATAGTGAGACACCTCACTCATGTTATCAGAGAACGGGGTTACGAGATAGGTAACCTCGAGTTTTCCTTCTTGGAATCCCACACATCTGTGCATGGTAGTTTTTCAGGATGGAGTCTGCTGGAAGTATAAATCTGTATTCTTGTATGGTTTGGCCATATAGAACACATTGCTGTAGAGAAATTGAATCGTAACAGCAAAGAAGGAGCTTAATTAATTGGACATTATGGGTCAAAAACTGCTGCTGGAGAGGTCGTATGCAGTGCTATTATGGATGGAAAAGGGCAACACCCATCTCACAATGCTGTGACAATTTAGAGCCTTGAGGATTTTACAGACAGTACTCGGATGACGTATATGCATGTATGTGCACTTTCCTCTCCTCTTCCTCCTGCTGCTGTCACAACAATCGTAATACAGAAATGCAAATTCAGTCTCAAAATGTTAACACATTTGCTGACATGGTTTTGAGTAAGCGCTGACTTTGTACCTTTGGATATTTCACACTGGAACTGTTCTAAAATGCTCCCCGTTAATCTATCATGGAGCTGAGACAGGAACTATATGCACATACTACAGCATTCCCCCAAACCACATGATGTTGGTCAAAGAGAGAAAATGTGCAAAGGCGGACACATGGAGCGTTACGGGTTATGGGTCATTGTGGTATGATGTTGGTATTGGTGCTAATAGTCATGCAAAAATACTTGGTGATTATGTGAATATTTTAGGTGACATGAACTCAGCTCCGCAGTTTTCACCTTTGAAGTCATACTATACTTTAAAGCCTAATCTCATTACTCCATGGCTTTATTTTCAGTCAGCTCCACTCTTATTGGTACGTCCTGTTTCTTCACATGGATCATTAATGTTTAATCCAATCCAGTCTTATTGAATAACTGTTGAAAGCTTGTATTTGATTGTGTGCTTGTTTGCATGTTGGAATTCAGTATATACATCTCCTTGTATATGCTATATGTGTGCTCAGAATGTATCTCCACTGTAAAATGCAGGTTATAAGTGTCTCTTTATGAAGAAATCATGATAGCTAAAGACACCTGTCCCTTAAGCAACTCCACAAGGGCTGTAGCTGTATTTCATTGCAGAGATGCATAAGCCAAATGAATATGAATGTTGGAAACATTTCCCACACTCACCACAAACCACATCACTGTGCATGAAAACAATTTATATCATTAATTTTAAGTTGAATACGTACGAACAAATATTAAGGGGCCCCTGGAGCCTGGAGGTGATGAAAAGCAGATAATTCCAGCTACACTGAGTCATATGTGAAATGCTTTCTGTGAGAGACGGAACACAGTGAACTTCAGTTAAACATTACACTTAAAAAACTATTTCTTTTAAGCTCTAAACTGCTGATTTGACATCATAACTTTAATGTTAGCGTTTTTCAGTTACTAGACTCTCCTATTGTTTACCTTTATTGTGATTATTTTAAGAGTGTGGGGAACACAAGATTGCACATTTAATACAGCAAAACTGAATATGTGCCTTCTTCAAAGTGAATAAGAAATGCAATCCTTGTTTATGTCCTGTTATTAAAACTGAACTTTGCAATAATTGGAACCCTTGCACCACGCAGCCACAAGACTGTATTTAACAGAAATACCTATATTCAGAAGTTTCTTTAATACACTAGAATGAGTTTGACCACAAACAAGGAAGAAACTACTTTTCTGGTGTTTGGGAGGTAAAATGCATCATCCACCTGCAAACTCTGTTCCTGCAGCTGAGTTCTTAATCAGCGTGTGGATACGCCTGTCTGGAACATGACCTTTCACCCCTGAGCCCTGGCCTCCTAGAAGGCAACCCCTTGACCTTGCAGTCAGGCAGGTGCTGCACAGGCATACAAGGGACCAAATGGTGGTGAGCAGTTTGCACCATCATCCCCCCACCACTAATGTTTAGTTATCACACAAGCTAATGGCTCTCTCTAAATTACCTGTAATGGTGTTTTTGATCTGTTTCTAAGCATTTCAATGCACACAAAAATGGAAAAAATGTGCAAATATACTCATCAGTACCAAAACATGTGGAAAATATTAAATGGTAGGTAATTGTGTTGGATAACTACTACATGGACTGATTTCTTCCACACACGATGCCTGTAAATAGACAATAAGAAAAAAAGGTTGTCGTTAGATGCTTTCAAAAACTGTTCTGAAAAGGATTCCTGTCAACTGAACTATTGACTTTGCTTTAAAATATTACTTGGGAAAGAAAAACTACTGATTATTTTTGGCTGATTTTTGTCATTAATTTATCTCAGTTTTTCTGTTTTTTTTAGTTTGAACAGTGTCGGAAATTCAAGATGATGTCTTTAACTCCAAGTCCAGAATCAAAAGATTCCATCTATCCATGCATCCACTTTCTTAACTGCTTATCCTCAATTGGATAAGTGGTTAAAAAGATTCCATCACTTAAATAGTTTTTAAAGAATTTTTAAAAAGACCCCTTCCTTTGAGAAAGTTGGATAACACAAAGTTATAAAACTCCTAAAATATCATTCTGCTCCTGTTCTGCCACTTTCAAAAATCCAAATTCCAGCCTTCACCTATGAAACCCCTCCAGCAACATGCCTACCCTTCACCCCACCTTCAACAAAGGAGAAAATACGCATGCACACACACACGCACATCCCTAAGCAGCTGCGTCATTATAAAACTCTTTTGAACTTCACACTGGAAGTCAAATGCCACATGTGTCAGTACAAGACAGATGTACTGCAGCTGCCTCTTGGCTCCAGTTTCATCTGTGATACCAGCCCTCTCTCCACTCCCTGCCTCCCCCTTACCCGTTTCCAAACACACACACCTCCCCATCACCAACAACTTCACCACAAACCCTCCGCCTCCCTTCATGCACTGACAAAATCTGCACCTTTGAAGTATCATCACTAAATCAGGGCATCTCGCAGCACACATTGTGCAATAGTAGGTCTCAACATTCAAACATGGGGACAATTAATTTTATTTTTTTTTTTATATCAGCAGGAAATTCCACTAGCAATTTGTGACGTGATGTTTTAATTTTTTTCAAGCATTAAAAACAAGTAAAAAATGAATGAGTCTGCAGTGAAATAAAGCAAAAACATTATCTTTATTAAAGTATTTCAGTTCATGAAATTCAGTTGGCTTGTTTGATGCTGTATCATACATGTAAACTCCTTCTGCAGGGTTCACTTTGTAAAATTGCAACCTGCAGTGAACAATCTTCACCATTTGGGGTCAATATTGAACTCCTTCTCCCCCCTGTCAGAAAGCTTGTCTTCTGTTAACAGCTCTAAATGCTTTTCGACTGTCCAGATTAAGCGTAGTTTAAGAACATGTGATGTAAAACACTATCAGGATCATTTCCATATTGTTTCCTAGCATCATTATCAAACTTTTAAAAATACTTCCATCTTTGTAGATATACTAGCGTGAGTCTAAACAGTGGGATACTTACAGAATAGTGCACAATAGCTCTACAGTTTCATTTTCTTGATATGACTCTGCAAGAGATACATGAAAGTGTCAAGATTTCAGGTGTTGTGTTGCCGAATTTAGTTCTTCTCTCTGTCCACATATAACAGTGAGGTGTTGTATGGACTCTCTGGGAGGTTTTTCTTCTCAGTTCCTCCACATGTAGGGCATCTAGATGGTTTTCCCCCATTATGACTGCTTTAAATTTATGTCACACTTAAGGTGGGAAACAGCATGAACTATCCAAGAGTGATACAACCCAGGTGTAAGCTACTGCTGTGTGCCAAGATGCACCTTATAAACTTGCTTTTTATCAGTTTAGAATCCATCAGTTCAGTTTAATTTTAAAAAAGGCTGATTTTCCTTTAGGTTCTTTTTGTTTTGCTTGTGTCTATTTCAACACAGGTTCGAATATGTCAATGATTTTGGGCAAACAGCAGCACCCAAAGCCACATAATCCACGAGTCATTTTTATTCAAAAATAACACATCTCAGTGTTTTATTTTCCATGGGATCTAATTTCCCTAGCTATGAAAAAGAAAGATTAGCAAAACACTTTTGTATGGTCTTGACAAGAATATGAAGTGCAAAAAAAAGACATATATCAGGGTTTTCCCTTGCAAACTGACAGTCATCTACAAGCCTCCTTCACTACGCTTTTCCCATCATGATTTGTAGTGATTACTAGCCTGTTGGGTTGTTTTAGATCTTGCATGTGATTTGCAGCTCTGCAGCGTCTGGAAGCACTTCAGCCGACACACACAAGCCCACTGTGTTCAAACCTGGATTGAAACAGGCACTCAGGAGAGACTGCACAGCCCTCAAAGAAAGACTGGGTTCTTTTCTGGTTTCTTGGCATAACTGTCCAATTCAAATTAGATGCAACTGGACTTGTGATGGTAGCATAGCACCAGATACTGCATAAGTACAGTCTTGACTGTGTATAGTGATGAAGACGGGAATCTTAAAACACAACCTGAAATAGTAAAATAACCTCAGTTAAAATAAACAGTCCTAGGAGCTGACAACATACAGTCTTGCCTAAGCATTTCCGTGTTGCGAATTAGCTACTATAACAGCCTAATGTTTGACATGATGTAAACAGAGGGAAAAGTGTATCTTTTTACAAGAAGCCAGAATGACAGTGAAGTAAATGAACATTCATGCACTCCCACAATGACATTTAGTAAAACAAAGCTTATTGTACATATTTACAAAAGGAGCCTTTTTTTGTCTCATAATCATGAGCCATTGCAGTGACTATTGGGAAATACAACTCAAAGCAAACACAAAGTATTCAAACCTCAACAGCAAAGACATGATTCTCCACTTTTTGAAACTCAATTGTTCCCACATGTGAGGATTGAATTTTTATTTTTTACATTCCAAAAGTCAAAAGATTTTTTCCTCCCTCCTCAGAAAATGTTGCCGTTAATCAGACACCCTGGGGGAGTATTTTAATAGACTGACTGGAGTGTCTTACATAAAGTGGAAAAGCTCCTATATGAGTGGTATTAAGTGTTTCAGAGACCAAGACTGACATCAGCTGTTTGAGGTCAGACAATAATTGTATTTACATACACACATTATAGTCTGGTATTACTGGGAAGACTCCAATATTTACTTTATGAACTACTCTGCCACATCTTGCTTACAGTAAGCAAGGTAAACGTGAATATGACAGACTAAATGGGCTGAGATTAACAAGATACTGAGCCATGTAAACTTCGTACTCTATTTACCGGTTGGATTTAGTCACCTGTGGAGCCATTTTTCTCTGAAACTAATAATATTTAAAACTTCTTTTCTGGAATGCAATCTGTTATGAAAACTTAAATCCCCACCAGAGGGTCAAAGATTTGTTAAACTTGGATCAGTAAACAGTAGAAGGTGGAATTTAAAAAACCATTACTGTAGCAGATTGTGTAGAAAATGAATACTAACATTATAATAGCATAGTGTAACAAAACTTGCGAAATGACTTAACACTACATGAAATAATGGGATATATGTACTGTAAACCAGTGGTCTTCAATGTGGTAAGGACAAATTTATTTTTAAGCTGCATTAATTAATCTTTTATTCTAAATCAGCTTTGAATTTAATATAACAATGGATCAGTAACACAAAGAAAGCTAGCTCAACTATGCAGCTTCAGATTTAAAACAAAACCAAAAAAAAAAAAACAACTTTTACCTTATTGTTTTTATGAAACTTTAATGTATAAGCTACTATGCATATATTTTTCCAAAAGCTGATGGAGACCAAAATGGAGCTAAAACAAGTGATCATTTGAATGTCTTAGACTTCAGGTGGGACGATAATGTTGCTCTATGTCAGCTGTACACTGTATAAAAAGGTTTCTGTAAATGGTAAAATTCCATGTAAGGTCAAAAAATACAGAAAAACATCCATAAAAAAATTAATACAGAAAATTCCTTCATTTTAAAAAGGTACATTGTACTGTATTTTTTTACTGTATTTAAAAATACTGTATTTGTGTTTAGGGACTCATCTTACCCATATTACTAATAGCTGTTTTACACATTTAATTCTCATAATTTGTTACTATTTGCTTTTTGCTTTTTTATTTCTGTCCACAATCATTATTTATTTTTAAAACCCCAATTCAGAAAAAGTTGGATTGCTGTGTAAAATGTATATTAAAAAGGATGTAATGATTTGCAAATCTTGTAAACCCATATTTTATTTGCAATCGAACATAGAAAACTTATCAAATGTTTAAATTGAGACGTTTTACTATTTCATGAAAGATATTAGCTCATTTTGAGTTTGATGGCAGCAACACATCTCAAATGTTGGAACGAGAAACAAAAGAAACAGCTGGAGGAACATTTTGAAATTAATTAGTTTAACCACCTACAGATCAATAACATGACTGGGTATAAAAAGAGCATCTTAGAGAGGTAGAGTTTCTCAGAGGTAAAGATGGGCAGAGGTTCACCAATCTGCAAAAAACTTTATCTACAAATTGTGGAACAATTTCAGATTAATGTTCCTCAACATAAAATTGTGCAGACTTTGAATATCTCATCATTTACGGTACATAATATCATCAAAAGATTCCAAGAATCTGGAGAAATCTGTGCACAAGGGACCAAAGGCCAAAAATCAATATTGGATGCCTGTGATCTTCAGGCCCGCAGGCGGTACTGCATTCAAAATGTGCATGATTCTGTCATGGAAATCACTGCACGGGCTCAGGAGCACTTCAAGAAATCACTGTCTGTGAATGCAGTTCGCCTTGCCGTCCACAAATGCAGGTTAAAGCTCTATCAATCAAAGAAGAAGCCATATGTGAACATGATCCAGAAACACCACCATCTTCTCTGAGCCAAAGCTAATTTAGAATGGACTGAGGCAAAGTGGTTCACTGTTCAGTGAACCACTGTTCAGTGGTCAGACAAATTGAAAAAATTGTTTTTGAAAACATGGATGCCACATCCTGCAAACTAAAAAGAAAACCGATTGTGGCTTGTTATCAGCACTCAGTTCAAAAGCCTGCACCTCTGATGGTATTGGGGTCAACTAGTGCCTATGGAATCGGCAGCTTGCATATCTGAAAAGGCACTGTCACTGCTGAAAGGTATATACAGATTTTAAAGCAACATGCTCCCATCCAGACGTCCTTTTCAGGGAAGGCCTTGCATATTTCAGCAAGACAAGCTGAACTGGCCTGTCTGCAGTCCAGACCTTTCACCCACTGAAAACATTTGGCAAATCATGAAATGAAAAATATGACAAAGAAGATCCAGGACTGTTGAGCAACTAGAATCCTTTATCAGACAAGAATGGGGCTACATTCCTCTACCAGAAGTCCAGCAACTGGTCTCCGCAGTTCCCAATACGTTTATGGACTTTTATTTAAAAAATAGGGGTTGTTTCACAGTGGTAAACATGGGCCTGTCCCAACTTTCTTGAGATGTGAGATACTGACCTTATCTTTTTCTTAAAATGGTACATTTTCTCAGTTTAAACATTTAATATCTTTTCTATGTTTTATTGTGAATAAAATATGGGTTTATGAGATTTGAAAATCATTCTGTTTTTGTTTACATTTTATACAGCGTCCCAACTTTTTTTGGAACTGGGATTGTATAATTCTTACATGTATTTGTTTTTACACTCTATAGTAACAAAGTAGTAATCTGTGAAAACATCAGGGGTGTTCTTGCATTGGTTTTGGGTTGTACAAAAAGTAAGCTGCTAGCCCTGCCTGACAGTAGTGTGAGTGTGCAAGACTTGACAAAAACCAGATATCCAAAATGTCATTGTATCTAGAAGGTTCTGTACAATGCAAGGGGCTTCATGTAGCTAATTCTGTGCTGATAAATTGGACTCCATAGACTGAACTCACAGTTTAATTCCAATACATGCCGTTCACATAATATTGCATGTTCACATACAACATTATACATTTGTTTTAGTTGGTCTATACCGACTTGTAGGTCACTGCAAGTTCCTCTTTTGTACGTTACCACTGACCTGTGTGCTGCTTTTTGTAACAAAGGGCATGTATGTTTACTTCAAAACGTGGCAAAAAAAAAACGTGTATTAGTACCTCTTGTTATCCGAGGACAGACAGAAGGAATCAAACATCAGACTTAACACACAGGGAGTTGTGGTAATATACACATACTTGCTCTTCCAGTGGTGAGCCTGTCATCTCTTTGCAAATATATTCTCACTCTTACCTAGATATTTTTCAGTCACTTCAAGAGAGGAAAAAAAAAACATGTAAAAACTAGTAAAATGTCAAACATAGGGAGAAGAAAGTGCAAATATTTTGGCGCCACTTCGTTTTTCTTTTCTTCTTTTTCTGTTCATTTATAAAACTCAGGAACTTCTTAATTTTTCTGCTCCATCTGTCTCTGTCCTGTCAGCAAGTGTACAGATGCCTTCCCTCTGTGCCCTCTGTTCTCGTCTCAGCTTCTTGATCCTTCTCTTCTCACACCAGACGACCTACTGGGAACACGTGGGGAAAGAGGAAGACAAAAGAAATCATATAATAATGGCAGTGTAAGAAGTAGAAATTTGTTACTACTGATGTAGGCTGTGTTTCTGAGTACAATAAAAGCAAACCATCAAACACTTCAGTGCACAAACACATAGCAATGCTTTTTTGTGTGCATGTCTAAGTCTGAATGACCATGTGGAAAGCAGATTTGTCCTCCACATGCTGCTCATCAGATTTTTTACACAAAAACATTTATTTACACAAAATAAATGTTTTATTTAGTCAGTTTTGTAGTTTAATTTTTCAAACTGTAATTCTACCCCTTTATTGCATTCATTTAAAAGCTGTGTAACAAAAGTAAACCGCTTTAAAATAACTTTCTGCTGCTACATGTGTCCCTGGTTTTTCTTTCCATCACGAACATGCTGTCTACTCTCTATCTCTGTATCTCTTCAAGGTAATGTATTATACTCAAAGAGTAATATGTACTGACTCAAAACGTTAGCTGTCAGGACTGTCCATGTGTACCATCGAATGTGCTGCCATTATGTTAAAACCAAGCAAGATCTCTGAAGTTGTGTGTTGTTTTGCAAATGCATGGGACAGTGTGCTGCACACGGGATAGGCTGCCCACTCATCAATCAGATGAGTGTGGGAAAAGGGGGTAGAAGAGAAAGATAAAGAAGGAAAGAAATGAGAACAGGCCTGGGAGAAAAGAAGATGGGTCAAGAACTTAGATTGCTTACAGATGGCTGTCGGAATGGAGCAGAGGTCCTCCTGTTAGAGCTCACGCTGCGTTTGAAGCTGTGTGTCTAGGTGTTCACATTTGTATGCAAGCATTTCTATGGTGATTTAAGTTTGATTTTAATTTGTGCATTCAAAGTGAGGTTGTATTTGTGTATACTTAAATGTATCCCTTTCTTTTCTGTGCAGTGAAAAAGAAGTCAAACTGATTTCACTCTGGAAGCTTCTGTAGTCTCAGACAATGCATTTACAACCAAGTACTCAGTTCAGACTTTAATGCATCACGATCCTTCCACCACTCCATAAATCAGTGGTTACATTCCATATGAGCAAGTCCAGTAGTGGATGTTTTCACCTGTACTTTAACTGTACAAAATAAAATATTATGGCCAGCTAATCTTCCCATGAGTCTGTTTCAATCCAGGTGACTACTGTTTGCAGTTTTACCTTTGACACGTTTATGTAAATCAATTTTGCTTTAGATCTTGTATGTTACCAGAACACAATGAATAATCATGTATCTGCCAAGATCATTTAAAAATAAAAATAAAATAAAAAAAATTCTGTGCTTGAGGCGGAAATGCCAAAAGCCTCTATTGCCTCAGTGCACAGAGGCAGTGAGGCTTACATGACCCCCTGACAGCAATTAAGTGAGGACCACTATAGTCAAAAGATAATTGTTATTTCCAATTTTAGTCATTTATATTTGGCAGCATGGTTCTGTTCTGGGACCTCCCCACCCTTCTATGTACATACATAGAAAGCCAGTGAGGAGAACAGCAAGACCCCAGCACAGAACAGGTCAGGCATCAGTGACAATAGCCAGGCAGATTAAGATCAGATGATCTGCTGGGATTGAGGCTGAGCTTGGCCTTTCTTTTTTTTTTTGTCTAAAATAGGAAGGGCTCATCTTTTGAAGAGATTTTGAACTAAACGAGGTGGCATCAACATCATTACATCAGTCTCTGGAGGTCATTAAAAACACAAGATTTCACTCTGTCACAAAGCTCAGTCTTACCAGTGGTGTAAATGGTATAGACGGTTTGGTTTGGACAGTATCTTTTGATTGTAAAATTGATAAACCAACATTGGGATCCTTGAACAAAACTCTAATATTCATTTAGCAAAAATAGGAAATCATGGATATTTTAGATTTTTAAAATGAAGACCAGTTGTCTTTGGCTGAAATTTGGCCTTTCTCACGTTAATGGATTTTTAAGTCGTAGTATTCTTCGTCATAAATCCTTTACCTTGGCATCATTAGTGGCATGTTCTACCTGCTAAGTCAGTACCACAATATTTCCTGAAAGCTTTTTCCACTGAAGTTATGCTGTTCCTCTCTTTAGCTCAGATAAATGTCTCTGTTCTGAGCGACAGTTGTACTGATGAATTGGCTTTGCAATTACCAGGCTCCAGAGCAGCGAATGGTCCTCTCCCTCCTCCCTTCCCAGTCACTAAGGACACTGTCTGTGCCATTAACAACACAAAGCTCACCAGCCTCTCCCTGGACACCTTGGCCCCACTTGTGATAAAGAGCTGTAAGCAGATCCTGTCTAGCAGTGAATCGCCTCGCCTCACCTGGGACTGACCAATAAAGACGCTTGGCTCAGGAGCTGGGAATCATGGTATACCTGTACATAATGGCAGCAGGGGGAAAATCACTTTGCTAAGAGGAGAGATACACTGGCTGGAATTTACTTTCAGCTCTGTAGAACAGCCCATCGAAGGACTTTTTGTAGCAAAGTCCTAAAGGTAATGATAGAAAGAAGTAATGCTTTTCTGTCAGTCTTCTCTGATGACCTCTGTAACATCAGTCCAGTATGTCAAGCTGATGTCACTATAATCAAAACACAAGTGGTGTGGAGTAATTGCTGTTGGCTTTGAAAGGGCAGGAGCTCTCTAATGGTCCTGTAGCCCCAGTGCCAAGGCTGCTCAATAATGCCCTCCTTTCATTCCTACCTAATGACAGACGCAGCCAGGACAAGCAGGAGAGGAACACAGGAGAACACGAAAAGAGTCGAGAGGAAGAGAGGAGTTTGACATAAAACAGAAAAAGCATAATTCTGTGTGCTAGTCTGTCTCGTCTGTCTATGTTACTCATCTCATCTACATAACAACATTGGAATTACAAAATGACCTCTGCCAGGTGAAATAGGTTTCTGAATACCTCCAGTGATGAGCTGGCAATGCTCTTTATTTTCCTTACCAATCTCTACTTAAAGGCTAAAAACAAAATATTCATATGACCATAGACTTATTTTTAATTAAAGGATTAACATACATCATTGATATAAGAAAACTTTATAGCAAAAAATATTTCATATTGCTTTCACCATTGTAAACAAAGTAGAAATACTTCCTTTTTTGTATCCACCCTCTTCACATTCCCATCATGTCATTCACCCTGCAGTGACTTTATTTCGCTGTTAATCTGACTATGCATGAAGTTCTGCATGATGTAAAAACCGCCACATGTAGAACTTGTTGTTTAGCCTGCTTGTTTTGAGTGTTATTACAAAAATAAGCAAGTCCTCATCCACGAAGCTGGAGACATTCTTGACAACACCTGATGCATCCTGCAGACTAAGACCTCTGCAGTCACTCTCACTAGACCCTCGAGCTCTTTTAACTGTCTATGACCTTATGTGGTGTTTGTCGTCATTCATACATGCACAACGCCATGTGTTTGCACTTACTCTAAAATGTGTTTACGTATTTCTAAATGGAATTAAGCCTTTCGAAAAGAACATTGTTAACCTTGCTTAACTTGTTTAACAGTGAAACATTCTTGTGTTTTGTTCAATACAGTTAACGAGACAAAATGCCAGGAGCCATCTGAACTTCCAGACCTACAGCTCACTAGTTGACTGACTGTAAGAAGGGTTTACGGAGAATAAAATCACTGCCCTCGGCTTCATCTGTAATCAGGTTTCCAGTGTCTTCAGAGGATGGATGCCACCCCCTTCAGCAAATATCACACAAGGTATTCAGATGTTTTCCTTTTGCTTTTGCCAACATGTCAGGAGGGAGAAACCTCATACAGATGAGCTCCACTCTGCCTCAGATGCTTGAAATCCTTCAGCAAAAAGCACACACTGTAAATGGTAAATATATCAAACGAGCCCAATGACGCTCCAGAGTCGCGACAGTGCATGATAAGATTTAATGCCTGAGAAATGCAGTTTGACTTAAAGAGATCCAGGCCATTAAGGAACAGCTAGGCATACCTGAACACAACGGCTGTCTATCTTAGTCAAGGCAGAACAGTGCCATATGCTCTGTTACAGACTCCAGCTTCTCTCATGCAGGCTCTCTGCCTCTTCTTTTCTCATTTCATACCTCACTCTCTCCACAATCATCACTAGCTTATACTGCTGAGTGGCAGCATTAGGAGCCATATAAAGCTGTCAGGCCATTTAACTACAACTCTTAAGCATGAAGGTGATAGATTCAGTGACTATAGTGAAACAACTAGCCGAGCCTCCTCCTCTGCTCCTGCAAAGGGGGGCTGTTTATCCTGGCAGCTCTGCCCAGGGTCCAAGAACCCTGACTTTATGCCCGCTTAGAGCCACTGTTCTGCAGACATTGCCGGGCACAGCCAGGGTAAACACATGACCTCAGTGCTATGTGGCGCTGAATGGGCCCGGTGGCTAGAGTCAGCAGCACCAGCGGGACCAATCATCACTCAATGAGGGGAATCCCGTTGGAGTGATCGAGATGAGAAGATGACAGAAAGATGGAAAAGGGAAGCGAGATGGACTAAAACATAGATCGATCAGTTAGTCATAATTCATTTGTTGTTGCTGTGTTGTCCAAATCTAGAGTAGAAATGACTTATTGGGTTACTAACAAAAATGTAATAACTATTTATACAACTAAACATTAAAGGAACTTCTCTTCTTTGTAATACTAAGTGCTAAACTACATATCTTTGGGTTTTGGACCTTTTTCAGGTCTTTTTTTCTTAGGTCTGTAAAAACACACATCTACATACATCACACACACCTCACAGGAGTCCATATGCATACAGTCACACAAGGACAGACTAGACAGATTTAACTGTGTGTTTGATACAAATCACATAAAGCTTTGCATGCATTGGTACTAGTTTGAACTATGCCAGACTGACACATTTCACATGTATGTATGTGTTAATGGATGAGCCAACTACAGCTCCCAAAGCAGGAGGCAGGGTTAGTGAAAGTGTATTAGTTTGGCTTACTGAATAAATTTGTTGCTTGCCTTGTCCCTTGGTTGCCACTTGTCGTTGAGCTACCTACAAGAAAGAAAAACAGTGATTAAACTTAAGAGAGTAGACGACTTGTTTTTTTGGTCACACAGTAAATGGTATATATTTCAAGCATATGAGGATATTTATTTGAAAGGTTGAATTAAAGGTTTTAATTTTCATTGTGCTTTTTCAAAACACTTAAAATGTCATTTCTTAATGTTCAAAAACAAGTAAAATTCTTCTTCTATTCACAAACAATTGGACTGAAGCTGGTCCAAGCTCCTTGCTGTTAGACCCTTTGGCAAATGTTAATGGTTTCTATTAGATCCAGTCTGTAAACTTGTCTGTAAACTAGACTGCGTCTAGGATTGCTTAATACATCAGTCTTGTCTAAGTATTCATCAGTGGGTGCTGAGTGCAGTGAACCTTCTTTAGACTGCAAACTGACTAGATTGTTTGTCACTTGCACTTCATCTTTTATTTTATTTTTATTACTGACTTCACATTTTTAAACTATGAAACAATAGTGAAATATTAACAACAGTTTAAAGCTATAAAACAGTTGCAGATGAGCTCTGAATGCCAACAGGCATCTCTGTCTAGTTGTTGAAGGAGGCAGGTCGTTACCTTACTGCATAACCCTGTTACCAGACCATTTTGATTCCTTAGTTGCTGTTGGGTTTTTTTTTTTTGTTTGTTTGTTTTTGGGTTTCTTTGTTTTGTTTTTTGTTTCTCAGCTTCCTTCTTCCTCTCTTACCCTCCTTGCTGACGCCCAGGCAGCCTTTCAGCTCCTGCAGGGAAATGGCTCTGTCCTTATTCAGGTCACAGTAGTCAGTGAACTTTCGGGCACATTTCTTGGGTTTGGCTTTCTTCTTCAAGTACCTCTTGAAAGGTTTTAGTTCCTTCTTGTTGATGTCTTGGCTACCATTGTTATCCAACTGGGCAAAGTACCAGTGCACCACCCTCTCCTCTAAAGTGTGACTGGGGTCAGGCTCCACAAACCTGGTGATGGTAAAAGAGCAGATATCAGAGGGAACACAGATTTTTCAGAAACTGAAAATGATTAGCATAAATTTAAGTGCCAGTGTCTGATGGAAACTCTTCAAAAAGTAATGTGTGGGCAGAAGAAATATCTTTCAGCCATTAGTCACATCAATAACCACAACTTTGTAAGATTTACTGTTAAATTACAGTAAATTACTGGCAACAAAAGTTGCCAGGATTGAGCTTTCATTTTACAGTGCATCTACAACAGCTGTTTCTTACTGTAAAAACTGGGCTCCTGTACAGATTCTCAGCTTTACAGTATAATACTGCCAGCTGTGTGGTTGCTCTTTTACAGTTATTGTAGCGTTTCTACTGTTTATTATTGTAAAATGTAACTGGATGTCCTTGTCCATGTACCATGAATTCAGTTTCTTGTCTTTCTTGAACTACGACAAGATATCAACTTTGTTGCAATTCTCCTATTTCTTTTACTGCCCACTAATGGGAATGATGCTGTATTCAGCAATTTAACAACCACCCTGAAGATAAATGCTGACTGGAGGGTCCCTTTGGACACAACTGAAAACATCATAACATTTATCACCAAAGAAAAATATACTGTATTATACCGGAAAAATGCAAGGTAGGTTGCACTTAATAGTATTTTCCTCAAAGGCATTTATCAAAGGCAGTATTTAACTGTATTTACAAAGAACCTGCATGACTGGTACATCACTGTAAAAAAAAATTTTACTTTACACTGAAAGGGATTTTTCGCCATTTGGTTTGCTTCTAAAAAAGAAACAAAATAACATCCTGGAAAAAGATGAAAATCCAGTTATTTCAAGAGGTCTTGATTTAATGCAGAAAGTGCCAGCTTATTTTATAAGAGCCCTGCTTGTGATGACATCATTTTAAATCCATTCTCTACTTTGTACAAAGGATTCAGCGTTTGATATTAAGCTCAGTGTTCATTGGCATATGACATGATATGGACAGCTTTATTCCAAAAAGCTATTCATTTCCATTGTATACACAGCTTCAGTGCTGATGGATAGTAACTGATACAATTTAGTGCCTCTGCCAAGATCTGCACATTGTATGTCATAGAAATACTATCCGTTTGCAATCTATGAAACCAGAGAGAAACAAAGATTTCCATGAACGCTCAGCCACTACTTCAGTGGGATGTGACACTACTTACCTCCCACCACCAGAGGGGGCTGGTGAGTTTATGGCTTGCACCATGTCTGTGGTGAGGGCATCTAACAAGCTTGTAATGAATTCCACTTTCTTGCCCTCTGGGCAGCCTGGTACAAATAAAAGACAAAAATACACCAAAATTACCTACCACAACTAATTTGAGCCATTAGGCCACAATGAAGAGCTTCTAAAGCTTCAACACCAGTGAACCACTGTGACAGATGTCAAATGGAAAACGTCTGTTACACCCTCATAGCAAACCTTATATAGACCTTAATGACAAAGTGAATCTCTTATACAGTACGACTAATAACCACGTGACCAAGTGAATAATAAGAATAATATGAATATATGTTTTAACAGAGGTGAAATACACTATTTGGCTGTTTTTTCAGACTTCAAAAAAACAGAGCTGAGGCACATGGCAAGAGGTGGGGCAGAAGTGTGCTGTGATGAGAGAGCTTTGTTGAGCAGTGCAGACCTGTTAACTTTTATGGCACAATTTTGAACACCTTGGGTAGCTCTTTTTAATTGCCCAGATGTGTGGTTTTAATAGCACACAAAACCAGTGCAAATTTTTCCCTCCTAATTGTGTCTCTTAAAGGGAAACTTCAAATGCAGCTGCATTGTAAACTAATCTTCCTATTCTGCCTTTTTTTCCCAGTCTCTTCATCTTTCTCTCAAGCTTTCTCTGTAGATCCCCTCCTCCCCCTTTCTCTGAGGATTTGTGGCCTCCTTGTCCTCTGCACTGTTCACGTCTTTTCTTTCCTTTTGTGTTGGCTCAGGCCGGTTTGTGGGAGGTGGGCCAATGCCCCGCCAGGTGAATCCAATTAGCATTTCCTACAGCATGACAAGCTGGAAGAATCTCTGCCTTGCTGTGCCTTAATCCAAGTGTTAAATTAGGGTGTTATGAAGCGCAAACCGTTATGTTGTATGTAGCTTATGAGGCAAGGTGTCAAGGATACTGTGTGGTGCAGAACGTCTGGCAGCGTAAAAGAGGCTGCAGGCACATTAACGCTGCCACAAACATGATTATTTCAGGTGTAAACATAAAGGGGGCAGCAATAAAGAGGAATTTACCCTTGTGCCCCCACCCCAAATGTTTTTGGCTCATAAATCTTAAAAATATGATGACATCATTTCTACATTGCCCCAAGCAACTTTGCATTAGCTTCTGTAATAAAAGGGTTAACTATTGGTGCACAATGGACAACATATACACCAGTACTGATATATCTGTGACAGGGCAATATCAGCTGATGATGTCAGGCTCTACCTAGAGAGCAGACACTGTAAATACTGCATTGTTGATATATGTATGTAGTATGTATGTGTTCAACCCTTCTGCATTCAGTGAGTTTGTGTTCAGATGATTAAAGTCGGACTTGCTGCTTCATAGACATGAAAAATTTAAGTTTTGTTTTAGTCTGTGGTGGACTTTACCATTATCACATTACAAAATGCACGGTCCTAAATGTATATATAATTATATTTCTTCTACACCTCTGTTGAAGCTGTGGACACTTAAGATTGTATTTTAAATAAGACAGAAGCAAAATGGTGCCTTGGTTTAAAAATGTTTTTCTCACATAGAGGCTTTTAAATACATTACTAAACTTGGAAGTTAATGGATCCCAGCCTTTGGTCTCAGAGGAAGAGCTCTTATATGCTCAACTAGACAGAGGTGGTATTGTGACAGAGTGTGTACGGTGAGATTGAACCTGTAGCTGCATGCTGTTAAGACTGCCCTCTTAAGCATTCTTTTCTCCCACTGCCTTGATGTGACGGCCACGAAATATCATGCTTTGTTGTGGTGGTTCAGAACATCCCTCTACAGTACATAAAAATATCTCCACTCAGCTCCTTGCAGTATCCAACACCCACAGGAGCCCCCCCACAGCCTCGCCACCACACCCTGCAACACTAACACCTTCCATAAAACATACCACACATCTGCTGCACAGTCAGGAGTATGCTTGACTCTGTAAACTCACCAGATGGGGAATTAAATAAGAGTTACAGTGCAGCCTTAAATGATGGGGAAACAGAGGGGGCAACAAAAGTAAGTGAGCAATAACAAGGGCAAAGGAGTATGAGCCTATGTTACGACCTCTGGCTCAGGGGACAGTCTGTTGCCAGGATATCTAACACCACTGAGTGTGACTTGGTTGATTCTTAAACAAAATGTTTTATCCTGTAAGATTAAATAAAGTAAAACACTTCATACTTTCAAGGTATAAGAGTTCTATTCCTTATGATGGTTTTAAACTCAGAATTCATGTTTATTATTGTGTAGGATCTACTTTGTGCTGCAATAGCCATTCACTGTTATACAGTGAGAAACCGCCTCACTTTATACCATTTTTCATTTGTTAGTGGCTGAGTCCACCATTTAAAGGGGCAGTACAACTTAAAATCAAATTTACATATTTCATACATCTAAATAGCTATAAACAGCTATAGCTCAGTTTTGTAGATATCAGCTGTAGAAGTGTCTGAGTTCTCCTTAATATAATGGCACCTGCCTCATGGTTCCCAAAGCGCCAAAAAAATACATTTAAAAACATTCAGCAGCCATGTCTCTTTCCAGAGTGGCACAGTTACTCCTAAATATCAGCAAACATTGCTGTGCACAGTTTCATGCAGGAATCATTTTCTTTCTGCCAAACTACACCCACCCAACCCCTTTGTTCTACAGAAGAAAGCTTCCATTTACCCATGACAAGTGGGTGACAGTGCTAGTGACAGCGTGACAGGGTGTAAACATTGATGGTGTCACACACAGCTCAGCTGTGTGTTTTGACATTTATTATGGTTATACATTTGAAGGAATGCAACTTTAATCTCTAAAGCGGCTATAAAAAAATGCTACATATATATATAATAAATATAATGCCATATAATAAATGGAAGGTTTCTGCAATCCCACACCCACAGTGGTTTGTACTGCAGTAAAAAAGTGAAGAAACCTGTCAGTTCTCTGCCTTGGAATGGATCTTCTGTGTCCGAGATGTGAGATCGTGCAGCTCCGTCACACTCGGGCGTCTGGTACCTGTTACAAAGAGGCACGTACATGGCTGCATGAGACAGAAGCCGAAGAGGAAAAGAATAAACCTGTCTTAGCAAAGTGTGAAAAATCTGATACATCAAAGGAGCACCCAGTCTATCTTATGAAAGATTTGTTTAGCTATTCAAAAAAAAAAAAAAAAAAAAAAAAAACCCAAAAAAAAAATTAAAAAAAAACAAAAAAA
>VUQI01028393.1:0-25623 GCA_015106735.1 Paratilapia polleni
TGGATATAAATCTGACGGAGATGCTTTGGCATGACCTCAAACAGACCGTTCATGCTGGAAAACCCTCCAGTGTGGCTGAATTAAAACAATTCTGCAAAGAAGTGTGGGCCAAAATTCCTCCACAGTGATGTGAAAGACTCATTGCCAGTTATTGCAAACACTTGATTGCAGTTCTTGCTGCCAAGGGTGGCACAACCAGTTATTAGGTTTAGGGGGCAATTACTTTTTCACACAGGGCCAGGTAGGTTTGGATATCTTTTTTCCCTTAATAAATGAAATCATCATTTAAAAACTGCATTTTGTATTGACTTAGGTTATCTCTGGCTAATATTAAAATTTGTTTGATGATCTGAAACATTTAAGCGTGACAAATATGCAAAAAATAAGAAAGCAGGAAGGGGGGCAAACACTTTTTCACACCACTGTATGTCGCGCTTACATTTGTAAATGTATTTATCTCAACATATTGTGTTTTATTGTTCCTGTCTGTGTGTGTGTGTGTGTTTTGTTTTTGAATTTTCAAAATGGTTTGAACAGGCAGGAATAATGAAGTGTCATTGGACTAGAACTATTGTGCAATATCTTTAGCCCACATAAATCACAACATGATTCCAATAAGTGGGAGCGATTGCTGTTCATGGGAACTGGATCAGGATACAAGATTGGCAAATGTAATATTATGGCTCTAATTTAATCTAGCTATGAGGCATTATACAGCATGAAATTTAAAATATCGTGTCATAGTATATTCTGGAGGCATTCATGTTTATTGATATGACTTCTGGTTTTACATACTATGCTATAACGAAAGTTTACCCAAAAGCTCTTTTAGTAAGAAAATCACCTATGAGCAATCACGTTTCCTTTTTGTGAAGTGATTACAATCACAGAGCTATCCCCTACATAAAAGTCTTAGTCAAAATAATTTAGATCGTTGGCCATTATTAGAGGGAGGTTCCTGTGGTGTGTGTTGCTCATCTGTGTGATTGATGATAGGGCCTTGCTCTCTGTGGTCTCTGACAGGGCCTCAGTGGACTAGTCCCAGAGCAACTACTCAAATGTGACAAGCAGACCAAGCTGGCAGACAATGGCCAAGGTGAGAACAGGACAGATGGGAAGCCTCTCTCCAGAGTATCTTGCACAAAGCAGAACCAAACAAACTGCTTAAGGATTCACTTTAGATTCCCTCCCCATCTTGCGGGCATGATCCTCTTCTAGCCCCTACAACAAACCTTTTTCATTTACGTTTTGACATTGGTGTTCTTCACGCTCACTTGCTGCACTCAGACCAAGGTCTTCAAGGGTAATCAGTTAGGTTGGTTGTATAAGCCAGGATGCATCTGTAATCTTATAGAATTGACCATAAATCACACTGAGAGTTTTAGAGAAAGCAGGAATCCAGCCTCTCTCTATAACCAAGACCATGGACTTGTAATGCATTTGGACAGACAACACTCTCCTGTGATTTGCTGTCAAATTTTACAAAAATGAAGAGCGGTGTGGGTTGAACTTGAGTGAGTCACCTGAGGCAACGGCAGTGCTCACACCACCAGTCAACCAGACCCAGCTCCTCCTCTTCACGCCTGAATGCCATCCTAAACATGGCTGTGCTGACCTTGCATGCAGCCATTAAACACCTGGAGGAATTCTTTCCATCTAATTACATTTGCCATCTACAGCCCTTCACTGAAAACAGGGACTGCTACCCATAGTGACTTTTAAGAAAAAATGAACAGTGTCACGTACATTTTTATATATATTGTAAACCTTTTTTTAAAAGCACTGTATTTGGATAATAATTATTACAACATATACCACATAGATAATGTCAGCAGCAGAACAGTTATAATAATGAATAAATGTAATCAATATTTCATGCAAATTATAAGTGCTCTGCATTATGGCTCATCTAACATTGTTATTGTTGATTCGATTTTTCACAACTGATCTATCAAACTGTAAAAAAAAAATAATAATAAAATAACAGAAATTGGCACTTAAGAGTGGCTATCATTTTTGATTAAAAATACTTTGAAAATTAATCAGCGACAGTTTTGAGAATCCATTTATTGTTTTGCACTTTACAATCAAATATTAATTTAATCAATCAGATCATTTAAGAATTTTTATCCACTCTCAGGGTGTATTCACACTTGATGCAGTTGCCTTGCACCATGGTCCACTACTCCACTGGCCTGTACTCACACTGCACTTAACAATCTGGGCCCAGTGACGCTTCAGTTTGTCTCAGCAACTCAAATCCTCTGCGTCTCTCTCTTTCTCGCACACACATGCTTTTGAAAAGTCCCCCTGCAGACCACAATGAAGTTCATGATTTAATGCATTTTGTGGCTTAACTGGGTCCATTTGAAAGCAGTGACACATGCCTTATAGATTTTTTAACTAGTTAACGCATCAAGTTTCATGGAAGTAGTTAGTCACTGAGGAAGTGATGAGGTTCAATTCTTGGGTGCTGTTACCGATAGCACTTCATGTGTACCTTGCCAGAGTCCAAATGAACGGCGCCCAGGTCTTAACTGTGCAGTATGCAGCGAGCACACTAGTGAAACAAACTGGACTTCGGGGGGCAAACATGCTTGGGGACAGTACGGATTGTGAAATGTGAGTACCCACCTACATACAGATTGCTTGTAAGTGGGCCACTTAAATATTATTAAGTTGGCTTATAGAAATACCATTTTTAAAATCTAGCCATTTCTTGGACATTTGTGTTTTGCACTTTGTTTGGCTGTCTTTTCAGTTACTGATTTAATCAGAATTTCTTTTCACTTCCTGGTTAAGTTTGGTGACTGGAAACTACATGATTAGCTTAAAGCACTAAAAACTACTTGGTTAGGTTTAGAAAAAGAATCATGGTTTTGGTTAAAAACACCTTCTCACAATAGTAATCCTGCCTGATGACAAATGAAGAGAGAGTACATGGTATAAAGTGTTATTTTTCAGGTATTACTTTTAGATGACTAAAAGCAAAGACTGAGTTCCATTAACTGGTTCCATTTTGGACTCAGGTGCTGGTCTGCAGAATACCCACATTCTTTTGATTTGATGTTTGAAGAAAAATCTTACAATAAATGTTTTATTTACAATAACCAATGCTGAAAAAAATAATCAAGTAATAGTTTTTTAATTTGTAGTTTGCACTGGCTGTTGTTTTCCCCAGTGCTTTATTATTTCAGCTGTAGCTAATTAATGTTAATTCTGTAACAGCTACATTAAACCTTTGCCTGTTGGTTAATGTGCTCTCTCCTGACAGCTGATTGTGTTCTCTCTCTGACTGCCAGTGAACTTTGGTTTTGAACTTCAGCAGAGTTGTAATTTTTCTCTAGAGAATTATCTAAGAAAATATGCATACAAATATATGAGTTACAGTCATCAAATCTGTATTTTAACCTTATCAACCTTGTAGCTCTGAATCAGAACTAGGTAGGTAGTAGCTTATGGAAAAACTGATGTAACTGCTGATTATTGCACTGTGCCAGAAAATTCAGCATAAATTTGCATCAAGCATTTTACATCTTATGATGCATGCCTAATTTCTGATCTACAGGTTGTGAAAATTGATTATTTCTTGTGAGACTATGTTTACTCATGCAGGAATGTCATGCACAGATGTCTTACGGAGAAGTATTTATTACAGCAAGCCACCCAGTTCTGAATGCAATTCCTAATACAGCATATTTATACATATTCTACACATCTACCACTTGTCTACCATAGCCCTCTACTATCTACTTATTCATTCAGTTAAGAGTAAAACTTCCCTGTTATTGTCTAATAAGAGTAAGAACGCAATATGAGCAAGGTCCCTGTCTATCTACCTAAAATAGACAGGAAAGATGCATCTAAGGCACAGATTAAAGGAGAGTCACTCATGGGCCTTGGGCCACTCCAAGCCCTTGGTCATAATGTCCTTTAAGACTTTACCAAATGGAGAGAAACAGAAACATCTCTTAACTCAATCTCAAACAATGTTAATATACACCCATCAGGCATAACATTATGACCATCTGCCTAACATTGTGTTGGTCCCCCTTTTGCTGACCATACACAACAAACTGAGATGCACTGGGTGTTCTGACACCTTTCTATCAGAACCAGCATTAACTTCCTCGGCAATTAGAGCTACAGTAGTTTGTCTGTTGGATGGGACCACACGGGCCAGCCTTCACTCCCCACGTGTATCAATGAGCCTTGGCCGCCCATGACCCTGTCGCCGGTTCACCATTGTTGCTTCCTTGGACCACTTTTGATAGATACTGACCACTGCAGACTGGAAACACACCACAAGAGCTGCAGTTTTGGAGATGCTCTGACCCATTCATCTAGAGATCACAATTTGGCTCTTGTCAAACTCGCTCAAATCCTTACGCTTGCCCATTTTTCCTGCTTCTAACACATCAACTTTAAGGACAAAATGTTCACTTGCTCCCTAACACCCACTATCAGGTGCCATGATGAAGAGATAATCGGTGTTCTTCGCTTGACCTGTCAGAGGTCATAATGTTATTCCTGATAGGTGTATATCAGCAGTCACATCATCAATAAACAGCAGTGATCCACTTCCACTGGCAGTCAGTCTTTCTCTCTGGACACTCTTCCCATTATTTTTAGTTAATCCTGATTTCTTCTGTCTGTTTTCATCTAACAGTCTAATCTGGCTTTTCTGTTCTTGAGTTACAGGCTTGCATCCTGAGCTAACACCTCTGTATTTACATTCATGAAGGTGTCTCTTCATACTTAGACAATGATGGACTTAAGTATAGATAGAGTTTCCATGAACAGCTACTAACATTTGGAATCAACTCCAGAACTTTTTCACTACAAATCCATTGTAGTGTACAGAGGCAAAAAAAAAAAAAAAAAGTGTAACTGTCCAAATGGTTATGGACCGGACTGTGATACTGTTTTAACAAATTTATAATAATTGTTTTTGTTCTGTTGTATATTTCAAACTGTGGTCTCTAAAAAGGACTAAACACATTAAATGAGGCATATTATTAATATAAAAATTGATTTTAAAACATAAACAGACCAAAATCAATATATAGCTAAAGAGTTAAACCATGGTTATATTTTACTTGTTTGTATTTGTTGTTTTTTTGTTTTTTTTTTCTTTCTTTGCAGTGTTGGACCCACTGAAATGAAGACTAAAGGACAAAAACCTGCTCCTTCTTTGGTCTCACCTCCCCATGCCTGCTGCTGCTGCTGCTTCTGACAGACCTGTTAGGAGAGGCAGAATACCCCCCCCCCCAGCCAAGCCATTAGCCATGAATTATGGTGCTGCTACCATCACAGCCAATTGTCTGGATGAAAAGCAGGCTCTGCCTCACTTACCGATCTGAGCCTGTGCCTCAACAGCAGGTTCACGATCATAGTTTCCGATCATCCCTTTGGCTCAGGTCAGAGCAGGTAAGCAGATGACATTTCACGTAACAGGAAATGTGGGTTTGTGCAGAGACACATGCTGGTGATTGATAACAGCAGTGAGACTTCTAGTTAATCTGATAGAGTCATTTTAATGTGTTACCAGGCACTGAAAACAAATTTTGCACAGACTTCATGTAGCTATAGTAGATATATGAATTGGTCAAATAATCTGTTGTGCATGAAGATGATGTTTTTATCAGATATAGCTTTGGACTGTGTTGTTCATTCATATATATGCATTTATGACTCTGCTTTGTGACTTGACTTTCTTTATAGGACAACTGGTGGATTTATGGAGAGAGGCAAGGAGAGACAGAGAGAGGGAGAGACAGAGAGGGAGGGAGGGAGAGCAGAAAGCAGTGCCTGTTAACAGGAAAACTCCTAACGTATCACTTGGGAAACCCGCGAGCAGATGTGGTGGCGGAGTGATGCAGGGACTGGACACAGAGGCAAATTAGCAGACACAGCACTGAACAGTACAGTAAGTGTTCCTGGATGATTATTTTGCTTGTTATCTGGGGATTGTAACTGTCATGAGGAGGCTGCAGTGTTGCCCAGAGCCAACTGGTAACCACCTCTGCTTCTGCAAATACCAGACTGATTCATTAAATCTCACAAAACAAAAACAGAATTACCACTTTCTAAGATTTCAATTTATTTTTAATGCATACAGTTTGAATAATGATGTAACAACCTTTCCATGCACCTGAATATGTTACTGAATGTTGCAGTATTTATTTTTACACATATTTACATTTGAGTTTCAGACACAACTTTTCAAGGTTAATGTGTGCATGTGTATGTAATTTTCATCTTTTATTCTCTATTATGTATTATGCGCATGCACACACACATGACCATCTTTTACTCTGTAAAGATGTCATTATCTATGTCTTACTTGTTTTGTTTTTTTTGTTAAACCTAAGCAGACTTTCTGTCAAGATTATTCATTAGCTTTGCCAGATACCTTACTCTGAACAGTCTGAAGAGGGCTGTTGTTGTACTTTTCCTTTCACATGTATTCTAGCAGCATCAGTTTGCCCTACTTTGACAAACCAGGCATTTATTTGCTTGTTATGCTCTGAGAGCACAGTAGCCAGATGGAGGCTGTTGATCTTGTTAGAAAGGTAGATGTGAAAAGACCATTACCTTGATCACAGCAAACACACACAGACGCACGCACACAAATGCACCCATGTGTGCATACTCAAACACACATACATATACATACACACATACACACACACACACAGTTTAGTTCACCCTACCATTCACTAAGTAATCTGCACACCGGTCTCACCACCTGTTGCACTTAAGGTCTCGAAGATTTATTGAGTACAGTTTTGGTTACATAAATGGAAACTGAGGGAAATCTGGATTAGTAGGTTGTTTCTTACCAAGTTACAATACAGTAATATTTCTTCCTGCAGCTAGATAGGACTGAAGTTAAGTAAGCGTACCACCAGAGTTTTAGGAACATGTGGCTTTGCATAGAGATTAGCAGCTGATTGCAGATGCCAGGCGTGATGCATAACGTAGTAAGTGCTGACCTGCTGTGTTAATGATTGGCCAAGCCTGTTATACTCCCAACCATCACAGCAGGTTGCTAAGAGCTTGAGGAGACATGATAGCATGTTAGATTGCCAATAACTGATGTGTACACATATAAATAAATATCTGGCCTGCAAAATGTATATACATAAAATGTGAACGTATCCATTTTTGATGTTTTAATGTATGCAGCAAAAATCAGGGCTGATTTACAAAGATCATTGGGATTGTGCTCTGAATAGAAAATGAGAGAATTTAAATGCAAACTCACATGTTCCCCTTCCTGTCTGTTCTGACCATTTCACTGGCCTGTGTACCTGTGTTTTGATCCAACCAGCAGAGCAACATCATTTTACAGAAAAGATGGTGGGGCTGAGAAACCGCTCTACATGGGAACCATTGCTACTCAAAGCCTCCTGCATCAAATCTTGTGCCAACGGTTGCTCCATGGGCATCACTGCACACCTTACCTATGCCAATGCTGACATAGAGTCTGTAGAAGGTGAGTAGTGAGATGATACACTGTAAGTGCCAAATTTAGTATAGCACAATGAGATATAGATTTAGCATGTGCTAAGCATGTGGAAACTTTATTGTGACTTGTGTGTTTTTGCCATTGGTGTCGGTGGAACAAGTGATGTTGAGTATGAAGAACAATGATAACGTCAACGAAATGTCCTAGAAATTATAAATGGTAGTGGGACAAGGCTTGACCCTTGAGGAACACCAGAGATATTTGGAACTATAGAGGAACAGGTGTTTAATGCAACAACAGTAACACTAAAGAAGTACTAACATTTTACAAATCAATTTAAGTCTATCTACACTTTACCACTATCAAAGGCTGCATCTAAACTCAACAGGACAAGTCTATCGAACAAACAAACACACAATAATAGTATAACTATTAATTCTATGTATGTTGTGAATGACTTGTAAATAAGTGTTTTCCTTCCTTTAATGATCGGTGGCGAGTGCATGAATGTTTATCTAGGTGGTAAGATGGTATCAGCTTTGCTCCACTCAAAGACAATGAGTACTCTTTCACATCAAGATCCAAAAGCTGGCAATGTCAAATTATTGTGCACCGGTGAATGAACAGAAAGGAAAATTTACAGAGGCTTAAAATATGCATACACGCACCCAGAGAAGAAAAACCACCTATTAAATTTATTCAGAAACTGGGAACACTGTGCTGTGCCACTGTCTTACCCATTATATGTGGATGGTTTTTCTTAAAAGCAGTAAGTGTATTCAGTAAACTTCAGTAAGGAAATCCATGAAGCCAGCACAGCAGGGGCTGATTGCATAAAACAACTTGAATTAAGATTTTTTTTTTTAATATATATATAGTTAAAATTTTCTTAAAATAAAACCAGTTGCACAAAACAACTTTAACTCTTCTCCTTAAGGTTTCCTTTAAATGTTCACTTTATGTATGTGAGGTTTTCTCCTTATCTTATGCTTGAGTAATACTTTACAGTTAGTCAAAGTGATGCACCTAAAGACCTTATCAACCAAAGTAAAAGGAGAAAAACCTATATAGCCAGATTTATGGGACTAAATGAGGAAACTCAATCATCCTGAAAAGTGTGTTTTTGGGATGCATTCCCTAAGGATATACTTTAGGGTTATTAATAATTAGTGATTATAGTTGTAAGCTAAGGAGAAATTAAGTGTTTTATGTAAGGAGAAAACTTAAGTTGTGCAGCCAGCTCCAGATCTTTATTGGGTTCTCAGAAATATCTACTGTACTTTTTTTTCTTGAAGCAAAAGGCAGTTTCAGTTTTATGTGTTTTATTTTTTAGCAGTTTAGCTCTGTAGAATTATCTGGGGCCTGTTAGCAAAAACTTTTATTTCTGTAACCCTTCATCTAGGTGTGTTTATATACCCTCTTGGTGAAAAGGAGGTTGTGGTGGGCTTTGAAGCTGTGATTGCAGGCCGGTTGGTCGGGGTCCAGATCCAAAGCCGAGGAAAGCTAAAGGATTGCTGTTTGGATTGCTGCCCTGGAGCTGGTCTTGAAGGGAATGGCCTGGAGTGGGGCTGCTGTGGGAGCCCCAGTCTAGACATGCAATGCACCAACGGTGAGGAGAGAGGATGGAGGAATGCAGTGAATAAGAAAAAATCTTATAATGAAGTGCTCATATATTTACCTGATACAATTATATAAAAGTAAGCAGTTTAGGAATTAGATAGGCATTCATGTTGAGCTTTCACATTACTCATGCTTGTGGGGCTAACAGTTATCTCCAGCTAACATTTTAATATATAAGTCCAAGTCTTGTTGAGCAGATATCAAACTAATTTATTTATGAATACTGCTAAAGACATTATTCATTGCTTCGCTCTCTTTTGCAGACAGTCTAGCTCTGCAAAACCCAGACATGAAGAGGGCTATCTGAACAAGCCTTCTTTACGCTTGTGAAGTGCTCGTAGTTATTTTGAAAAGCCCCTAATGCTGATGATGCTTGACACAAAAGCAATTACATCAGACAAAATTTGTATTTTGTTTATAATAAAAAATGTTTTGTATAACTGAAAACTGAACTACTGTGTACAGATGTCTGCTGCTGTAACGATGTGGTCTCACTACAGTAAGTCCCTTCAGTGTCCTGTTTTAATGGATAGAAAAGACAGATGAGGGAGGCAAACTGATCTGGATTCCTGCCTCATGCTGTAATGGCATTCACTTAATACAAATATATCTACTTAACTGTAGGCCACAGAATCATGTATTCAACTCAGCTGATGGTTATTGATTATTCTGAGTAAATATCAGTATTTAACGTGTGTTTGTGAGTTTGGTTTTTAACTGTGCGTTCTTTTGACATTTATTCACATGTATATTCGTATTAATAATGCTGCAGACAGTCTTGGAAATTTAAGATGGGCTTCTCTCCTCCTGCTCTAATAATTTCTATACAGCTCTTTTCTTTAAGATGTTAATAAATGGTGTATTTCGGCTTTAGGACATCTGATCCTGGATGAGGACCTGGAGAGAACCACCTTCATCGTGGGCACCGGAGTCATTGGCCCGATGGATATAGTGTCAATCATTATAAGCACGACACTGGAACTCCCCACATTAGAAAATGGAGCCATTCGCATTGTCTACCCCACACTGCTTACCCCGCTCGTCACTGGCAAGATGACTCCAAGCAAGAGTGAAAGTGGGGGGAAGTCTGATGAAATTGGGTATTTATGCTAACTGTGACAGGACTCTTGTATACTTTGTTTATATTGTTCTCCTAAATAATTTCCATTGTGCACTCCTTTTTAGGGCAACCAGCTGTTTTGGTGCCACCTCAGGAAAACAAGATCGGATCGTACACTCTCAGCAGCAGTGTGCGCACGCCATCTTCACCAGCCCAGCTGCCAACTTGGCACCTTATGAACTCAACTTCCAGCTGCTGGTCAGAGGGGCCTGTCTGCTGGCTGGTATCGTCTGTCTCCTCAAATAAGGCTGATTCAGTGGTTCTTATCTCAGCCATTATGAAATATTACAACAGTAGGCAATCTCATTACCAAATAAAATGAATAGCTTCATAGAGGATCTGAGTCCAAACATAGCCAGATGATGAAATTGAATTAATCTTCACCGGTGTGAGCTGTAGAAATGGTAAAAGAAACTTGTATGACATTGCAATATACTTACATATCTTCATTGTTTTTTGCCTCTCTTTATTCATAGGACTGGAGAGCCCTACTCATGCTCTGAGGGCAGATGCAGATCCTAGTGCCCAAAGTGCCTCTGCCACCTACATCACCTTGGCACAGGAGCATCCATATGACAGACACATAGAGATCATTTTGCATCTCAGTGGTGAGCAATGAGAAATTGTCCCTAAAAAGTTTGTAATTTTTCTTGTTAACTGTTTTTTTGTTTGTTTGTTTGTTTGTTTTTTTAACTTTTAAACCCCACCTCAGAACCTCACAGCCCATTGGTCATCTTAGAGAGAGGCAGACTGTCCTTCAGCCAGTATGAACAGCTAATCTGTTCCCGCCGGGATTTCATTCGCTGCACCCGCAAAGATTCAGAACCTGAGAGAAAGGTTGGCAAATACTCACAGTTCTTTACTAAGTTTTCCTTTTTTTTCCTGTGTCATGCATTTAAATACATCTTTCTTAAGGCTTTAACTTTTCATGCTGATATTCCCACTTGGCCTGCAGCTGGAGTTTGTGAGGAAGCGATACCACAAGGACATTCTGTGTAGCCCTGTCTTGATGCTCAATTTCTGTCCTGACTTGCTGTGTGAACCTCTGGAGGTGCACAAAGCCACCAGAGAGCTGCTGTTCCTCATTGATCGTAGTGGCAGCATGAGTGGCACCAACATCCAGCGTGTAAAGGTGAGCAGCAGTCAGAAACACACACATGAACATTAATGTCAGATTTAGGGACATAAATGTATCTGGCTCCATCTTGTATATCCTTTCTTGTTTCAACAGGAAGCCATGGTGGTGGCATTGAAGAGTCTACCGTCTGGCACAATGCTCAACATTGCGGGATTTGGTACCACCATCAAGCCCCTGTTCACCTCCAGCAAGCTCTGCACGGATGTTAGTATCACCGAGTGAGCTTTTTTAGACTAGAGAATTCCCATATTTAAATGTTTTTTTGAGTGAAAGACGTCAAATTATATGTTTTTCTTGATACATGTCCAGTGAAAGAGAACACATGGATTAGTTGGATGATGTTTTTCTGAACCAAATGTTATTCAGCTGTGCAGGACTGTGTGTTCTGTTGTCTACTCTCTAATCAGGCAATAGGTCAGTTCCATGGGTTGCCTTAGTAGCAAAGTATCAGGTTTTATCCAGACCTGGGGCTGCAAGGACAAACAGTCTTTACACGTTCTCTGCGCCATATGGTGGCCTTTCATGCATTTTCACTTAGGCAGGAGATGTCCTTCCATCTCCTGCCCTGACAGGCATGTTTGTCCACAGTGTGAACTGAGGTAATTTTAAGGCAGGTGCTAATGTGTGTTTGTTTGTGCTGTCTTTATTAGAGAAGGGTTGATTTAATTTGTCGCTTCCCTCACAGGCTAATTAGTGCACCTGATAACAAACAGTAAATTTATCTTGACAACATGTTTGCACAGGCTCTGTGGTTGGACAGGTGTTGTTTGCTTCTCCCTCCTTTACTGAGGATCTGATTGCATCCCTACTTTAATCACTTGTATGTTTGCATGTAGGTAACTATAACGCAGGCCTATGAGTACATCCAGAGGATGAGAGCTGACATGAGAGGCACCAACCTGCTGGGGGCGCTGTCCTGGGTTTATCAACAGGCCATGCAGCGCTCATACCCACGCCAGGTCTTCATCATTACTGATGGGTCCATCAGCAATGTGGCTAAAGTGCTGGAGCTGGTACGGCGAAACACATGTGCTGCCAGGTATGGACATAATGTGTGAAGAAAACTGACAATAGTTAAAACTACTGGTTAATAAAAATGCATTATTTGGCCAGCATTTGACAGAACATTAAATCAGTGTGCTTAGGAAGCAGAGAGGAGTGAAGGAGAGTGAGTGCAGGCAAAATGAGGTGAATAAGATGACAGAGATACTATGTGGGGGAGGACAGGAAGAGAGACAGAGAGGGGACCCAAGCAAACACTGATCTTAAAGACCTGAGAAAGAAAGAAAAGAAAGGCTTGAAGTATTTTTGAGCCCCGCCCAGTAATCCTGTTAAGTGCTCTCCTCTGCAGTAAGAGTCACGCCCCTGTGGTTTTCCCCAGGCCCTCACTGATGCAGAATGACTCTATTTATGCCTTATTAGTATTCTCCTGTTGGACTGACTTCCTCCACTGTATTTTTGGCTGTCCTTTCGCAGAACTACAAACATCTTTGTTGTTTCTTTATTCTTATGGAATACATCTAATTCTGCTGAATGTTAATTTGATTGCCATCTAACTACAGTCTGCAGCTGAAAAGGTGTTTTTTCTCTTGGTCGTATATCATTTCGGTTTTCTGTTTCCATATTTAGCCAGCCAAACTGCTGCTCGAGATCCCAGCCTTTTCAATTATTCTGTCCCCGATCCCTTTAAACTCTCAAATGGCTTGTGATCCCCCTGAGTGTCTGTTTGATGACTCTACATAGCAAAACAAAGCAGTATTTTATGTTTAGTGCAGGCTGTGCATCAAAGACCACTCTAAAACAGCAGAAAGTGATTTGATATCCTAATTAAATTTTGTCTTGTGATGTGATTAAAAAAATGTAATGTACATACTGTATCACCTCTGCAGATGCTTTGGCCTAGGCCTTGGTCCCCGAGCCTGCAGGAGACTCCTGCAGGGCGTTGCCAAACTGACAGGAGGGACTACAGAGTTCTTGGATGATGAGGAGAGACTTCAGCCCAAGGTCAGCAGTGTTGCAGCACTGCCACCTATTGGAGTAAAAAGAATTACAAAATAATTAAACGTGAAATCTTAAGGGAATAAATATGTGAAGCTTAGTGCTTTACGTTTGCCTTTCAGCATAGAGAAAAGCAACTAGCAGTTGTAAATGGTAACAGTTACTCAAGCACTTAAGTACAATTTATGGGTATGTTACTTTAGTATTTTCTTTTGTTGACATTTATACTTCTACTTAATAAGCTTAACAACCTATAGCCATTAACGACATACATATATAAGATTACTCCAGGGTTTACCAAGCTTTTCGGCTTGTGACTGCTCACAAAAAAGAGCTTATCTGGGGACTCTTGTCAGATTTCAAATGTCTTTTGTATAGATACTGTAAAGTGATAGATTTGAAATTATTTTAATGAATTTGTTTATCCCCATCTCTGTCACAGTTAATCAAGTCTCTGAAAAAAGCCTTTGAACCTGTTCTGACTGATGTACGGATCGACTGGTATCTGCCAGAAAACATGGAGGCTCTTCTTTCACCCAATGAAATCCCTCCACTCTACCCTGGGAATCGCCTTATAGGATATTGCTCGCTTTACGACATGACCAGTTTCAAAGCAAAAAAGACAGAGGTATAATCTATATAACTACTTTTTTTTTAAAAAAGGTTTGTCTGTTTTATGTGTTTACAGAGAAAAAAGATCCCTACATTTTATTTTGTAGTCTCAGGAACAGAGCTATAAAGATCTACATTGTGGCTCCACTGGTTCAGTTTTTGGCCAGTCAAATGATGAGCTTTCACCTCCTCCTGCTTCTGAGCTCATGCCTGTGGTGACATGTGCAGATGGCACCGACTTGGAGGAAGCAGTGAGGGAAATTTCCAGAGAAATCTCCTCTGAGTTCTCCTGTGCCAGAGACATAGACCCAGGCACCAGTCCAGGTCAGTCACTCATCAGTAGCATTTACATTTGCCAGTTGGACACTTTTAACCACAGTGACTAACCGCTGGCTTCTGTCCACTGTAGGTGTGGAGCTGGACTGGTCCAGTGATGTGAGGAAGAGGATCCAGGAGAGTTCTTACATTCAGGAGCAGTATGTCCTCACTCGCTGCTCCCTCAGTAGTGAGCAAAGTCTGCAAACGCAGTCCCACTCACACATACATGCCTCAAATTCTGACGGGGCCTTCCTCTCCAGCTCTCACTCCTCTGGTCCAGTGCTTGATACAGGGTCTCTACCCCAAGGCCTCGAGAAGATGCCCCCTCCAGAACAGAGATCATCCTTGTCTCGCTGGGCAGACTCAACATGGCAGCAAGACCTTTCAGCCAAAACCCCGGACAATGAGACAAAGAAAGTAAGATTTATAGAAATAAATTCACCCCAAAGGAATTTTCTGTAAACTAGCAGGTTATTGGAAAAATAAAGATTTTTGCTTTTCCCTGTTTTACAACCAGAACGGACGTCTGGATGGAGGTGAGGAGTCTCGCAGGAGACAAAAAGCACTAGCCCGTTCAACCATGGCAGCACGAAGTTTTTCATCCCCCCAGGGTGAATTAGAGATGCATCGCCTGAGAAGGGCTCTCGAGAGGGTCTCCTTTGACCAAACACTAGGAGGGAAGCTGGACGAAAGTGACGGGGAGACGAAGCCCCCATCGAGAGGGACAGTGTCCCACAGAAGCCTCACCGACTCCAGTAAGCTTGAATGCAAAGAAAAGCAAGACCATCCTTACGAATTCAATTCCATTAAATTCCTATCCTTTTATTTGTCACTCTGACCCTCAGACGGACTCCTGTTTCCTGCCTCCCCCCTGGACTGGGACAGCTTCACAGACCCAGAGTATCTCTTCACTGCCGCTCCACCAGACAGTCCTCTTCCAGGCCAGTGTCGCTCCGTTATTCATGGCATCCTGAGTGGCAGGCCTGTGTCCTGGGAGGTCACTGTGGACCTGGGACACCTCTGGACCCCCGAGAGCAAGGACATTGAAGTAGGTGAGGGATATGGAAGGGGAGAGGAAGAAGGAAGAGGAGCGAAACCATGGGAGGAAATCATTCACCAACTTACTGCTCGCTCAGTTATAAGAGACTTTGAGAAAATGGCAGAGAAGGAGAGTGACGCTGGTCATGGTGAGAGGTTTACTAATAATTTTTCTTACTGACTGATGTATAGCTATCTCCAAACTCCAGGGCATCTCTTACTTTTTCTGTGTTTGATGGTTTCTTAGGCTCAGCTAAGCGATACCGTACAAAGGCTATCCAGACAAGTAAGCACTGTAACATCATCTGTATGTACACAGCCTTCACTACCACAGATAGCAACCCCAACAAAGCTGACAGCATGGATGTCCAAACCACAGGTGTGCCCACTGACACACACACACAGTTAGACAGAATGGGCACTCAGCTTAACTTTCATCCAGGAAGTTTTACTTGTTTGTCATGGATAGTAACACACAGCCTGTACAGAACAAAAGTATCCTGATCTTGTTATTAGTGTTATCTTGGACTTGCTGCTTGACACCTGTGCATTTGTGTAGACAAACCTGGAGTGTGCATTTAATGGTATCTGACCCATAGTATACATTAAAATCACATTTTAGTTATTGACCATTTTTAAACCTGCCTCTTGCAAATCCCCTAACTCAATGAAAATGGAGTGCTAAATCACAGAAGTACCACTTTAACGTTTTTTTATTGCAGATTAGTTCATATTTTTGAGCATCCCCACACATGCCATAGAATATAAGGTCATATAAGGCTGTGGTTCCTAATCTTTTCATGGACGTACCCCCACAGACCAAAAAATTCTATGTTCCAGTTGCTTGTAATAGTTGAGCTAATCTTTTTCATGTACTCCCTGGCTACAGCATGGATAAACTTAGCGGGATCAGGCTGCAGTTTAAATACCAGATTTTGTCTGTATTTGTGCTCTGTTTGTTTGCGTGTGTCTGTAGGGTTGCATTTGGGGAACAGGCTGACTTCTCAGTCAGGCAGTCGTAGGCAGAGGGCCTATTCTGTAGGTTTGGGCAGACGACGCACCGGTGGAGACAGCGCAGAGGTGGAAGACACCTGGAACTCAACAGGTAAGACAGACTGAATGATACCAGCACCCATTTCTCTTGTCAAGACTTTAGGTCATCAACAATCTTTGTATCTCTCAGACAGAGATGACACTCCTGCCTCACCCTGTAGTGTAACATCCTGGGACTCTAGTAAGTATTGCTGTGCGTTCACTCGGTGAAAACACTAAGTAGTCTCGAGGATTGAGGCTTCTGAACAGAAAGCCAGTTCAAAACTCTGGTGAGTCTGTATAGAAGGAGAAACAGGAGAACGCCTCTCCCCCGACTCAGTGGCACACACACACACACACACACAACTTGTGAAGCTGTTCTTAAAGAATCAATTCATCCAAATTAGAAAAATCTCCCTTACCTCTACTGGTATCCAGTCATGCACAAATATTCGGTTTTATTCATACATTTTTATCTGTAAACCAATTTAAAAGGAATATTTATAGAAAAAAGAAAGTGGTTCTACTGAAAATTAGACCAGTGACCTTTTGGGTGAGTTGAGCCTTTAAAAACAGCCAGAAAACATCACTTTATCACTGAGCTGATAAAATAATAAAGTTTCATGTTTTAATGTTGTCTCAGGTGTAGGGAGCAGCTCCTACTGTGCTACAACCCCGGCAACAGGCACCTCGTGCACTCGTTCACAGCGATCTATAGAGAGCAAGTCAATGGAGAGCTTCTTTGGCACCAGGTAAGACTTCCATGTTCAATTCTTAGTTGAACAGTCCTAGTGAATGTGGTATGAACTGTGTGCTATTGATAAAGATGCAATGTAAATGCAGAACATGAAAGGACTACAAGTAACTAAAAATCCTTAAGAAGTAAGACATGCTCATAAATATTGTAGTCTCTTTAAAAAGGTGTTACTTTAAAGGCATTTTAAAACCCTATACTGCCACATGCCCTATATACTCTGGTTTGTGCTCACCCTACTTAAGAGATGTGCTGTGTATTTTGTCTTCGTCCAAATGTGCAGTCGTACATGGGCAAATAGCATATCTGTTTTTGTATATTCCAGGTTCCCGTTGGTCAGACTCAGGTCCTCCATTTCTTCTGGAAAGCAGGTTCCTCTCAAGTCCCACTGTTTATCTGCCGAGACCGAGAAACAACCTGAAAGTGAAGCTCTGGACTACCTGCCCCTGGTGAGCTGTGCAAAAGCTTTAGGCACTTTAGATGTCTATTTTTTATTCAACGCACAACACGTACCCTCAGGTCCCAAATTCATTCTGCAACATAACAATCAGCCCCAAAAATCCAGCCAGAGTCACAAAGAAATATTTACAGTAACAACAGCAAGGAATTTGTCAACAGAGGGTGCAGCCCCCACAGATCCCTGAACTCCTGGGGTCAGTCTACATGTAGCGGCAGAAGAACTTTGGAAAGTTCAGCCAAGTGGTTTGAAAACAGTGCACAAATGCACCTAAGAGAAACACTGCTGTTTTAAAGGAAAAATGTGATCACAATATATTTATTAGATGAATAAAAAAACATTCTTGGCAATATACTCACTTTTCTTTTAGCACAAAGATTGTGCAAAGGACTGTATACTTAGCTACACATTAGTGCTCATTAACCCATATCCATTCTGTCTCCTCAGGTGCGTCTGCAGCTGGCATCAGGAGCTTTTCTTCTGACTGAGATCTACTCTGACTGTGTCCAAATTCCCCTGGACCGCCTTAAAAGAGCATCACCTTACAGTCTCCACCGCCGCAGTCTCAGCCCAGCCTTCCGCTGCACATCTCCCAGTGCTCCATCTTTGTCCACTACTGCCAGGCCTCCTGGTGCTCCCTCTGGTCACCACGTTACCTTTTCTCCTTCTGCCTGCTCCTTTGTCAAAACAACTATTCCTCCTTTCCACCACACTCCAGAAGACACTCCGCTGATTTTGGAATCCAGGCTTCGTCGAAGACACCTGTCTGACCGAGACCCTGTCACCTCACCCACTGACCTCCACAGCTCTGAAGAGGGTTCTTTGGAGCTATCCATCAGCCCCTTTCAGAGCCAGAACCACGGCCAAGCAGACAGCGGTCGTGGATCAGAGACAGATATATATGAAGGCTCTTTAGTGGAGTCAGCTCACCTCCAAGGGAGCAGCCAGTTGGCTCAAGAGGATCTGGAGGGCTCAACTTGGGCCACAGCTGTGGCCCTAGCGTGGTTGGAGCACCGGTGTGCCGGCTACTTTATGGAGTGGGAACTCGTGGCAGCAAAAGCAGACTCCTGGCTGCGCTGTCAGGAGCTACCTGAGGGACTAGACATGGCGGGGCTTAAGGGAGCAGCCAGACAGCTGTTCCTGCTGCTACGCCACTGGGATGAGAACATTCAGCTGAACATGCTGTGTTATAACCCCAATAATATGTGACAGTCATCTCAGAGGAAACCAAGCCAAATCTGCTTATTAGCATACTCACCAATTACCAGTGGCAGTGACTACAAATGCATTAACACGGAAAAGTAAATCCTCTGTTTTATTAACTTCTAACAGTGCCAAGTTCATTCTACTTCTACATGGCATAGACCGAGTGGCCTTTTATAATCAGTGTGCTTTATGCAATCACGAGTATGCCTTTACCATCTGAATGGGCTTTTTGTAGTTTAGGTTTTAGCTTGTATTAGCCAGTATAATGTACTACTATGCCAAACATGTAATCACAGTGACTGTCAAATGAGGAAGATTTTGACTAAAAGGATGATTATTTGATAAATTAATCAAAGATAAGCTTTAAATGATGAAATTATTGATGACAAAATAAAAATAAAAAAAAAACAACACTAAAATTCAACCATTTGTTGTAATTTGTAACAATGAAGACCACACAGCATGACAGTTTAGTGGAATCTGTGTTTTGATGTTTCAGTCTACTGCATATTTTTCACATTAAATTTACTCATGATGAGTGACAAATTACAGAACAAATCAGACAGACAAGTAACCCTGACTGTCTACGGCTTACTTTAATACAGTTGTGTAAAAATACTGGAAAAGAAAAAGAAAAAAAAAAGTCCTTACACTACAGAATACTCTTGTTTTCTACTAAGCTTATGCTTGATATGCAGTTAATTTAAAGCTTCTGGTTCTAGCTCTTAGGGTTATTATTGACATTTTTCAATATACCATATTCTCAATGCAATGTATGATCATCTGAGCACCAGTAAATAAAGATTTGAGACAATATTTGAGACTCCAAAATCAGCAAACATGACTAGACCAGAGGAATTATGGACCGAGTGTAGTTTTACCACAATAAGTAGGATTATCACTAATGTAACAAATTCTTTCCACACGGCATAACATTCATGACTTTCTACTTCGTATCTAAAATTAAACCTGAGAATCCATATTTTCTCTTCTCATCTTTGCAATTGCATGCCATTTCATCATGCAGGCATCAGTCTGCACCCACATAGTGCTTCCTTCACTTTAAGCAGTGAGAAGCTTTAAATGGCTCCTTTTATTCACTTATAAACAGTCACCCACAGCAACCTCCCTTTGCACCGGTGTTGTCAGGATGAAAGACAGGAGGACGATGCAGGCTGGTCAGCAGCTGATTCGACCGAGTGAAACTTCTGGTCTGATCAGGCTGTGGCTCAGTGGCGTTTGTCCTTAACAGCTTTCTGTTCTTGTGTTTCTGCTGGAGCTGAAGGCAAAGGTGGAGCCAGCCAGAGACATAAGAGGATGATGAGGTGACAGACGTGGAGGGCAGCTGAGCTGCTGTTAGTAGAGGGATAGGTGTTCCAAGAAAGCTCGATCAGACCCAGGATCAGGACCCTGCACACAACGATAAAACAGTTTATCATTAACATGTGGCTGAGTGTTCAGGGAGGTGTTATGCTGCTGGACATAAGACTTACCTGAGCAGATGGGCCAGCTTCTTCACTCCTCCACTCCACAGCAGGTAAGGCAGCGTGTGGAAGTACCAGACGTAAAACTGGTAATGCAACGAGCGGCTGAAGCACATGCCAATGAAGTTAGAGGTGAAGAGAATCAGCACTATCTGTGATTATCAGATAAGGCCTGACAAACTGTGGATCCCAGAAGCATCATTCATTTCTATCTGATAAATATGCTCACATATTTTAGCCAAATTATATTTGAAATTTAATAGCAGAATGAATATTTTTATTATATCTCATGTCCTTGAGAGGGAATGTTCACACCAAAAATCAAATACGCATGTTTTTTTCATCTGGCCTGTAGTGCTACTTATCAGTCTAGATTCTTTTAGTGCAAGCTGCTTAGTTTTGGAGATATCAACTATAGATATGTCTATCTTCTCTTGAATACAGTGGAATTAAATGCCACTTGCTTTGCAGTGCTCTATCCAGAAATCATGACCCAGTTACTCTAAATGAATAAATAAATAAAAATCCACATATCTTGCTGTGAGTTTTATGTATGTTCTTTCAATCCGACAACACCGACAAATTTATATTTGACATCTAATAGCAGACGAAAGTGTCCATCTACCTGCGTCAGGAAGCTCACGCTAGTGACTTTGTGACAGGGGTCAAGATGAATGCCATCTCTTCCACTGAGCTGTAATGTTAGCTAGTGGGAAATTACTGCTGAGCTTATAGGTGTATTTTTTGGTGCGTAAGGTACCACAAGTAAAGTGCTTCCATTATATTCAAGAGAAGGCATTCTACTGCCGATATCACCGAAAACTGAGCAACTTCCACCAAAACAATCTAGATGGATAACCATATTTGATTTTGGGATAGGACAGACAGGTTAGAAACAGATTCAAATGGAACAAAAGGATATGATCCACAGTGTTTTTCTGAGCAGGGGTTTTCCTCTTGCCTGGTTCCTTGAGAAGTTCAAAGATGCTTTCTCCTGGTCTGATGAGAGAGAGAGAGAAAATACAGCTAGTTGTCATTTAAGAAAGTTTGGCATTATATGTGTATGAGTAAAATGTAAACAACTGAAAAAAAAAAGTTTGAATGGAAACTATAATGTTCCCATTGTCCACTGATGAGTGTCCTGAAATACCAACAATTTACTGCTATTACCAGAAATCAACTGCATTTTTATGTGACCCTAATGTTTCTGCAGAATACACAAAGTGGTGACAATCCTCAGAGGATTATGGTGTTCAGATCTCCTCCCATTTCTTAATGAAAGCTTGTTACATTGTCATAATGCCGTGGTTTTGGTCAGTATGTTGGCAAGCAAAACATTTAAATATCTGAAAAAGCCTGCATCAGGGTCCACGTGTTCAGCTGCTACCTGAGCAAAAGCCCATGTTGCAGTGACTGTAAACCTCAGCCCCCCCCAATCACCTCTAGTTACGCTGCCAGTGTAACCTCGGCACATCCAAGGTGTGTCTCACCTCTTCCAATGGCGAAAGGCAAAGAGCAGCAGGGTGAGCAGGTGAGCAGCCAGCAGGAGTAAGTGGAAGTAGCGATTCAAGAAGAGCCATTCTGGCAGAAAGCGCCAGTTGACCGTCCACTTGAACATGAACTGACGCCCAAGATCAAAGGCCCGGCTCACGTAACCAATGGGGTTCTCTAGGAGGAAAGGGAGCCCCAGCAGAAGCTGTCATAAAAGATAAATATGGAGATGATGTTAAGGAAATATAGAGAATTGCTAAAATTTACTGTGAAAACATACAGAGCAACCTGCTGTGGCGACCCCTTGTGACAAGGGAGCCAAAAGTAGCTTCTTCTACTGTGGACACATTATTGCTGTAAAACTGCGCCAGTCTTTATGTTATAGGGAATATTTACCTGTATGCCTGCACACAGCGATAGTTTAGGGATTGTCTTCATTAGACCAAACTCCGACAGGAGGAGGAAAAGTAATCCAGGAGCAAAAAGAAGTACGTTCATTTTCACAGACACTGCTAAACTGTCAGAAAGATGAAAAGACTGAGTTGTAATTTCATCATGTTACTCACAGGCAAAACCAACGCTGATAATGTATAAAGATAAGCAACATATTAAATCTGTTTACATGTCATTTATTGATTAAAGAAAAAGCCATAAAGTGTGCATTCTCTTTATAGAAGAGTCCACACTTGCCTGTAGAGACCGCAGCCCAGAGTCCAGTATCCATCCATGAAGAAATTGACAGCTGCAAACAGCAGCATCATGGCCACTGGGTCATTGAAGAGACGCAGCACAAAGATGGAGTGGATCCGATAGGAGGCACAACACACGAAGAAGAACACATAGGGAGGAACCTGGAAGAAATGACAGAGATTTAATTATGTCTCCCGGTGGCTCGGGAAGAGAAGAGATGGAGGAGATGGCTGAGGAAAAGGGAGGTCTCGGTATCTCTGCTTAGGCTGGACCCCTGCAACCCGGACCCAGATATGCAGCGGCAAATGAATGCAATAATTTGTGAAAACATTTGGAGAATAAAATGAAATTAAACTGCTTGGCATTTTAACAAGTAAACCTTCAACAAAAAAATCTACTGTGTGTAAAAGGAGAATTACACCAGTGTCTGTATTACAGCAAAATGTATAATCCTGCTTGATATGCAGAAGTTCCTGGCACTCACCTTCTTGGTGCGATAGTATATTCTGAAGACGAGCAACAGCGTGATGAGGTAGAAAATGGCAAAAATGTACTGGCCCAGACGGATGTTCACCCCATGGCTAGTAATGTAGTACAGAGCTGTGAAGATGTAGACGAATCCAGCCGGGTACCTGCAACAACAATGTGCCGATTTATCCAGGAGTCCTGCACTGAGAAGCGTGGGATGGGGAGAACTACATCACTACAAGTTTTTGAAACTCACACTAAAGGGCCTGTGTCTCCTTTAAGTTGGGTGTAGTCATAGGTACCATTGATAACTCCCTCCACTTCATCCATGTAGGCTTTCCAGTCGATCTCAGTGTCTGCAGCCCATGATAAAATGATGAGTACAAGACGAGACGTGAATGATGAGTACAAGTTTTGGATTGTTGGTAGAACAAATTAAGACAACTTGAGTTCTCACCAACAACAAACATACAACTTAAGAAGGAGAAGAAGCAGAAAAAGAAAATATTACTGGTAATAACTGTTACAGTTCCATATTAGACTTATAAGTGGACGTGTCAAAATTAGCACTGCTAATGCCCTGAATATATCAGTGAGCAGCTATCATGCCTCTAGGAGTTTACTTCCTGTATTTACAATTTAAAAAATATCTTTGATCGTATATAGTTTTTAAGACCAGTAAGTACTAAAGTAATGAATGTCCTTTAACTTTGGGGGAGAACAACCCATTGTTTGTGCTCACGCAATGACAGTAAAGCCTTTTTGACAGGTGGCAGTCTAAGCTAATACTTTGCTGACGCTAGCTACTTAGCATTCAGCTGCGTTCAGATAACTGTCAAAATACAATAGCATGCTAACTAGCCGAGCAGCTACTTACATGCTACTTTCTGTATGACCCACACATTGATGCCAATCTCCAGGAGCCACAAAACTGAGACCACCAGTAACGTGTATTCCGTCTTGAACAAGACCAAGTGCTTGTCCTGCCAAAGTGTGTGGAGTTTTCCCCACAGTGGGGACGGGGAAACGGGAGACTTTCTCCGCACACCTCCTACTCCTGCCATGTCTGCGACGTATACGTAGGCTGTTACTGACACATGCGCACAGGCTTCTTCACATGGCCGTCTCGTCACTGCCCGTCAGATGATATGGACGGCGCTGTGGTTTCTTTTCTTTGACAGGTATAAAAAAAACAAAAAAAAAACAGACTTATTATTAATTGTACTTCAACTTAAGAGATTTATGCTTTTATAAACTAATAGGTGTTGCTTATATGGTTGTTTAACGTTAATTTTTAAAAAATGTTCAGATGTCACTGTAGCTCTGGCAACGTTAGCTGGCTAGCAGCTAACTTTATTATGAGGAAAACGATCAGAAACATAATGTAACATAACACATTGTGTCTTAAATGTCACGCTCACAATACTGAAATTGACTCTCAAAATGTGGATACCCATTTTAATTTGGCTTTTTAACAAAGAAACTGTTATCGCATTTCAAAGGTGACTGTTGCTGCTTTATGAATCAGAATCGGCTTTATTGGTTTTGGCTGCTGCAACACAGAAACTTCACAGAACAACTTTTGGAATAAATAAAGATAAGATAATAGATCATCTTTTGTCTCAGTTAAAACCTAAAAGGAATTTTGCACTTTGAACGATGATCCACTGTGGCGACCCCTAAAGGGAGCAGCCAGAAGAAGAAGAAGAAGAAGAAGATGATGATATTTATTGCTAGATTTCAATGTAAAATTACTCCCATATTTTACATTTCGCAATGTCTTAACAAAAAAACATACTGGTAAGCCTGTATCAGAAGGATATTTTTATTCATCTCTATTGCAAAAGGATGCAATGCAAAAGATATGGCAGCTAATAAACTGTAGCTCTGTAGAGGCTATATTAGAATTTCTGTGTTATTTGTTCCACACTAACCTCAAAGCATGTCACATCATAGCCAGGGTGCTTGCAGCTGTGGGTGTACAGACAGGTGATTATTATCCTTATTCTGTTATGGTTGTGCAGGTGCTCTTGGAGCTGTTACAGGAGACCCGGGGCCAATGGAGGGATTCTCTGTCAATATTTCGGAGGCAGTGTGTCTTGGAGCGAGCATTGCTTTCTCAGGCCTCTGCTTCTATTTGTATAAGAAGAGCCGGACAACAATAGATGAACTTGATGTGAGTTGTGAATTTTGTGTAATTAACTTTAAGTTGTACTGTTATGTATGTTTTTAGCTTTTGTTTTTATGCTGTTTAGTTCAGAGGTCTGAATGGAATCAGTTGGTAAGCTTTTGAACCGTCTTCAGCTTTCACAAACAGATGAAGTGCTCTCTACTCATGTCTCTAAAGGTTAATGCTTACAGATAGGGCTAAACTTCTCGCCCAGGCAGTTTCTACTCTCAATCGCTCATTAGAAATTACAGGCAGTATGTTTTTATCGAAGAGTTATGTTCCCTTCTCAGATATTTTGAGCTTTGTAATTTTTAGAGGCCTAAAGAATTAGACTAGGCAGAAAAATCACACAAGAGGCTGGAGAATAGTTCAGATTTATAAGCTATATTTTATATTGCAGTATCTTTTTTTTTTTTCTTTACCATATTGCATTACACCTTAAAAAAATTAACTTGCAACCCTGTTGGAAAGCTGTTGTAGGTGAGAATGGTGAACACTTCAATGGACACATTGTAAGAGAAAGTTACGACAGAGTATTAGGGCACATTAAAAA
>VUQI01028394.1:0-16174 GCA_015106735.1 Paratilapia polleni
TGTTGATCTGGGTTCTTTTGTGACCTCCTGGATGAGTTGTCGATGCGCTCTTGGAGTAATTTTGGTAGGCCGGCCACTCCTGGGAAGGTTCACCACTGTTCCAAGTTTTCTCCATTTGTGGATAATGGCTCTCACCGTGGTTCACTGGAGTCCCAAAGCCTTAGAAATGGCTTTGTAACCCTTTCCAGACTGATCGATGTCAATTACTTTGTTTAGATCGTGGCATGATGTGTTGCTTTTTGAGATCTTTTAGCCTACTTCTCTTTGTCAGACAGGTTCTGTTTAAGTGATTTCTTGATTCAACAGGTCTGGCAGTAATCAGTCCTGGGTGTGGCTGGTAAAATTGAACTCCGCTTTCTAAAAAATGTGGTTAATCACAGTTAATTCATGATTTAACAAGAGGGGCAATTACTTTTTCACAGAGGGCCATGTAGGTTTGGATATCTTTTTTCCTTAATAAATAAAATCATCATTTAAAAACTGCATTTTGTATTTACTCAGGTTATCTTTGACTAATATTTAAATTTGTTTGATGATCTGAAACATTTAAGTGTGACAGAAATCAACTAAGAAATCAGGAAGGGGGCAAACACTTTTTCACACTACTGTACATTGATTCAGGGGTGTTCAGTCTTGTTTTATATTGCTTTTGTTTGTTTGTTAAGCAAAGTCTCAATGTGCTACTCATTATAAATGATACTGTGTGCTAATTAACATTGACTGTGTTAATATTTTGCTGAGGCCGTTATACACGTATTTGCAATTAAGAGACTATCCTATTTGTTTCAGTAAAAGTTATGATCACAGTTTTCCATTTGTAAGGCATTCTGCATTAGTGTGTAATCAACAGATAAAACCTCCATTTTCTCTCTTTACTGCATACAAATGTTGTCAAACAGTGGTAAAATGTTTTAAACTAGGTGCCTTTGACTGTACACTTTAGTTTTTTATGTTTTTGGTTTATTCAGAGCTAAATGCTCATATAAATGAACAAACCAACCAACAAACTATTATCCTACATGCTAATACGTGCTCTGATTTGATGTAAAAAGTAAACCAAACAATATAAACAAACAAAAATACTTATGCAAAAATGTAAAGCAACATAAAGTATCTGTGATCATTTCTACCTATCTTTTAAAAGTCAGCGAAGAAGTCTTAGCAGGAAGCCTTTTCTTAACTCTAATCTCTAAGATGTTTTAATAGTCTCACAAATTTAGTATTTGCCTCCTTACCTTACTGTTTTATCAGCAACTTAGCAACTTACAAAATGCTGACTGATTTCAATATTTGCTGATGATTTATTTAAATATGAATCCATCACTTCAAATTAACAGGCTTGACCACCATTTTGCATAATTAAAAAAAAATTGATTAAGCGATCAAATAAACACAGAGACCTCTAGTCATGGTGGTGTGATACAGTAGTATTGGCAGGCAGAATGACTGTGGGCAGAATGTGCAAAGTCTGATGTAACAAGACTGAAAAATTAAGCTCAGTTAAAAATAATGAGTCCCTGCACCACCATGTCAACTACTCGTATCATGGACCTCACCACAGTTTAACTGAATTTTTCTGAGATCCATTTCCCTTTGCAAAATCACTCCATGTTTACTTAAAGTCATGGAAAGAGCAAAACACATCCCATCATCATACAGCAGATTAGGAAAATTTATCTGCTTTGCATCTTCTTCATTTAGATAGTCTTTTTGACAGAAGTATTAGGTTTCTTTTTGCAGCTTATTTAATAAATTCCATTTAAGTTTGCACGAATAACAACACAGTATAATAAACATACTACCTCCAGTTTACTACCATGGCTCTAGAGGCCAGAATATCACATAAATTATTAAGTGATGCTTTTAAAAGAAATTCAAACAAACAGTTTTTAAACTGCAGTATTTATATGCAAGACTTATGAATCAAGTATGCTGTTGTTGGTTCTGCCTTAGCTTTTTAAAGTCTAGATTTCCTCTTAAAGTGACACATTTTGTTCCTGCCTTTATTACCCCTAAATTAAAACAAAGAGTCTCTTTCACATTGATTGCTATGCATAACATTTTGCCTGTCACAACAACAGTTATTGGATACTGAATCACATATCCCTTTAAATGTTTTAAAATGGCCTTCCAAGGAACATTTAGTTTGGATTTGTGTGTCAGTTTTATCTCACGAATGACAAACTCAGCAGATTGTGCACAAATCAAAACCATATGGACCTGTGCATTCAGGAAGAATACTGCCTCCTCCCCTCCACGGCCACCTGCTAAACATGGCTAGAATCCCATTGTGCGGACAGCCATGCATCCACTGGTCTGTAATCATGCCCATTAGCTGCTAGTGTAGCTCCTCAACGTTGTATATAGCAATCACAAGCTGCACTGTGAGCTTAATGGAGAACAAGATTTTAAAAAAGGAGCAGCAAGAAATGCTGGGCTGATTCTCAGTGTACAAAGAGTATTTTCTTGAAGAATAATTTTGGTTTTAAAGGTCATCACCAAAATCAGAATGCTACCCTCCCATCTCAGGTTCAGTAATATGAATTAGTTAATTTAACTAATTTAACAAGAAGTCGCTCAGCCCACTTGTCTCAACACATCCACCATACTGTTGTAGCTACTTAAAATGACATTATTAATTGTATGTCAAACTGTTCATATTATCTGGCTAATACTTTATTCATGTGCTTCTCTCACACATACTAGACATGTATTCCACTGAAAAATACAACAATTTAGCATAGGCACCCTGGAGGCTTGACAAACTAAGATAGCCACTTACAGTTAAGGGCATACATTTGATTATTTATGAGTCTTTCTTAAATTTAGAAAGGAAAGGCTGGAGCCAAAACAGCCTCCATGTTCTGCCTCTTGCAGACACACTCTGCATCCTGCACTTTCACTGCTCCTTACTTCTTATATAACTCCTCTGACATCACGCTTCTCATGCTATAACCCATGTGTGACAAATGCTCACCTCCTATTCGTATATTAAACAAATATTTGTGGGGTTTTTTTCCACATTTGATGGATGCATCTATATTACAAAAACTACTGTGCTAATGTACATGTAACATTCTAAAATATTCAATGAGAGGAATTAACAATTTTAATTCAAAGCAGTAAGTAATTTTGCAGAAATAGGGTGGATTAGGTTTGTTAAAAGCATCTGCATTTTTTTTAATATCCAATTTGTGTTTTGCACATCAGAGTTTTGACAAAATAGTAAAAATCCCAGCCAAATCAACAGAACAGATGAAGCAAATCAAACACTCACTTGTTACACTACTGCACACACAAACACATGAAGAACCAGTGGAGAGTTTCCTGTTACCTGTCAGTACAGATTTCCAGAAGTGCCAGTTAAGAAGGATCAATTACGCTGATAACACTATAACCCTGCATCCTCTGGGGAATGTGAAGACTCTCAGATCAAAACAAGCCCCTGTGCAGGTGAATTTCTTCATCATCATCAGCAGCAGCAGCAGCATACACACACTCGCACTCTCAAAAGCCCTCTTCTGCATTTGGGAGACTGCATGAGGAGTATTGTGGGTGTGTGTGAGAGCGTGAGAGAGAGTGAGAGTAGGCAGGGGCAGAGTGTGCGCAGCAGTGGAGGGAGCAGAAAATCAGTATTCTGAATGCACAGATGGAGACACTGTGGAGGCAGTGACGTGGCTGGAATAATCACAGGTTGGCAAAGCGTCTGAAACATCTGGAACAGAGAGAGCTCCCCCTCAGTTTCTTTAAACACAGGGCACTTACTTGATGTAGCAGTCACGCCCCTCTCTGTTGGTACCCATGTCCCATCCATTTAGGGGTCCCTGTGAAGCGCTCCAGGTTCCTGAAGGGGGCGGCCAGCCTGAGGATTTGGTCCTGTGGCTGCAGAAGCAGAAAGGGGAGACAAATGAAGCTTAGTTCAGCTTTTCATAATAATTTGTGGTGAACCTGTGCAAAAATGAATGAAAAATGCCTCCTGGTCAGATAGACTAGTCTAACTCCAAAGGAACCCTAAAAATAGTATTTGCCAAAGAGATTTTTTTGAATCTTGATAGAATAAATAAATTGTACAGATAAAAAGCGATTCAACCCAAGTGATAAGAGATTGTCCAATTCCAGCGTGATAAACAATGTTCCATAGTCACGGTTCACTCAGTGCATACAAATCAAATTAATTACGTAAGCTCGACACACAGGCGGAGTTGTCATGCCTCACTCTTGTGCTTTGAGAGGCATGAAATCGGTTTTATTTCTAGATGTCAGCGCATTCTTTATAAAAGAAGCCCAGGGCAATTCTGTCATGAAGTACTTATTTGATTTGCTCAACGCCAAGACGATTTGATAAAGTTTATCGGAGAATATAACCAGCCATAACCGTCATCTGCAAAACAGTTCATCTTAGCCTATTGTCTGAAAGACAGCAGCTGTCTAAATCTCAGTTTCAGCTGATTTTCAGATTTTGCCAACAAAACAAAGTTCTGCATAGTTACAAGTTGGCAGAGTGCAGGTATTCAGGAGAACTGTAATTGGTTAAAATGCTTCCATCTGTCTTTTTGTCTGCATCCCCCTCCTTTTGTTCCTTCTATCTCTGCCTTTGTGTCTGCACAGTAGTGATGCTATGAAAACGGTGGCAGTAAGTTATGTCACTTCAAAGGCTTGTCTGCCGTGTAACAGGGCTCTTCGCATTCATTATTCAAAGCCCCTCTTTCTTTCACTCTAAATGTTTCCCCAGTTACTGTCCCGATGATAATAAAATGTGTGTGCGGTGTGCTTGTATCTGTATGAAAGTGTGTCCTAGTATGTGTTTCTGTTTCTGCACGTGTTCATTTCATGAGATATGAATAAAGTATTTCATCAACACAATGTATAAGCTGAAAGAAAGGCCACAAAACATTGCAAAGCTAGCTGGTACAAACAGATAGTCCACTACAAAGTAATGCATCATTATATAAAGTACAGTTCTGAAGTCACCTAGCCTCATAAAAACACACACCAGTGTGCTACTGGATGCATTGAGTCATATTTAATTCATAAAAAAAAAGAGTTCTGCAGTGAAAATGGTGTTTTTCCTTTGTGTACTACAATTTTAAGTTGGCCTCTGAACACAGTGAACAATCTGATTTACTTTAACAATACAGTGGTGTGTTTGGGGTTATTAGTGTTTCCACATAGATATGGATTTATTTGACCTACAGTACATTAGCTGGGAACAGGCCTCGATGGTGTATATTTAGAACATTTCCTGAAGCTCAAATGATGTGTGTGGACACAACTGGATATTGTCTGACACTGTTGGAGCCACCTCATTGACGAGTACCCACCATTGTACCAGCAGCCATTTTAACACAAACATTGTCTGATGTTGCAGATTCACACATTTTAGTCAAGAGATGTTCAAAAGGTCAAGTAACTGAAGCTTATGGATAATATTCTAAAATAACAGCATTTTCCCCAATATTACACCTTCAGCACTGACATGTTGGACATTTCTCCAAAGGTCTACAACATAATAAAGTATATTACTTACAGTTCCAGATGCTGTGCCTTCAAAATATATGTCTGAACTAACGGATTGCTCCAAAAAATCCATTTCCTGTTTCTCTGCTGCAGTGTATCAACAGCATAGCCATAGATACTGTGATCTTTGATTTCTTTTGTCTGCAGACAAGAAGAGCATTATGCCACTGAGTTGCAGCACTCCAGCTTAACAAAGCAGCTGAAAAGGTTCACCCACTGGTGGACAGTGAAACTGATCTTCCTCGGTGAACATCAATAAATAATGCCTGCACAGTCACATCGGACTAAGTAATCAAGCGCTAAGTAGGCAAGCCATGCTGCACAATTCATGAACAGGTTACCCAAGAGTCAGAGTGAGGACAATTAGAACAAGAAGTTGGGAGGCAAATGCAGTTCCCGAAGGCTTTCTCTGAGCATAAATTACACTAAAACCATGAAATGCATGAAGGCCTTTTTGATTTTAGATTTAGATTGTGGTACTATTTAGAAGCAGGCAAAAATATTAAAAAAAAAAAAAAAAAAACAAAAAAAAAAACAAAACTAAAAAAAAAAAAAAAACAATCTGTGGCACAGCAGAACCAAAGCTGCAGGAGCCATGATTGTTCTTGGGGAAGTAATTTCAGACGCATGTGGTGGAACAGAGGCCTAAGAGTTATTGTTGCCTGACCTCATTTACATAACTCTGCCATGGCTAAAGGGCTCCAATGGTGAACACATGGGTTATAGGTTTGGAAAGAATACCTGGAAGAAAGAAGTCCACAGCCCATGCCCACGAGATTGGCAACATGTTTTTTTCATGCCAACATAAACTAATATACATGAGACAGTCTTCCTGCAAGAAATGACCACATAGAATATGTCTGTGCAAGCGTCTTATGATCACTTATAGTTACGTTTTAAAATAAGCAGCCTCTAGTGGTTGTATGAATAAGTTTATCTCCTAATGTTGATCTCTTTTCCACTAATGTGGTGCGAGTACCAGTGCTTGTGCTTTTCAGAACCAGTCCACATTTCAGCAGGTTTAACAACTGAAGCAGAATTTAAGCTAATTTCTGTTGGAAGAAAATCATGGTGGACAGTATCTGTGGGCTGCATCTTCACATCATTGGTGAATTATTCGTGGTACCCACTCCACCCATAGCCACTGACTTCAGCACATCCAACTTTGGGCTTAAAGGTGCGTCCACACAGGAAGCAATTTGCAGTGTCCAGAGACCATAGAAAAACAATGATATTCAAGCTTTCAACTTCCAAAAATGTATATAGCACATTTGTTTGCAAAGAATTCTACTAATTAACATACAGTTAGGTCCATAAGTATTTGGGCAATGGCACAATCTTTGTAATCTTGCCTCTGTACACCACCACAGTGGGTTTTAACTCAAACAATCGAGATGTGATTAGTGCAGACTTTCAGCTTTACTGCAACAAAAATGTTGCATTAACTGTTTAGGAATTCCAGCCATTTTTACACATTGTTCCCCATTTTCAGAGGCTCAAAAGTAATTGGATGAACTAACATAGTTTTGAATATAGAGATGGTTTTTAATACTTGGATGAAAATCCTTTGCAGTCAGTGACTGCCTGAAGTCTAGAACCCATGGACGTCACCCAATGCTGTGTTTCTTTCCTTGATGCACTGCTAGCCCTTTATCTCTTCCCCCCATAAAGACAACATTTGACGACCTCCCCTGTACTCTTAATGACGAGTTTTGACACCTCAGTATATATCAATAAAGATCTGGTCTGATGATCATTAGAACAGGTTCTGGGTTTTTCCAAGGGTAGCCCTAGTAAGCTGTATATGGGTTACTCCTAGTAGGCGTCCAAAGGGAAAGAGTTCATACAGCCGCCTGTGAGTCTTTCTGCATTCAGTTTTGTATTTATTAACTGAAAAGCATGCTCTGTTGGGTGGAGATCAGATGACTTACTTGGCCACCATCCCATTTTTTTTTCCTTAGGTGGGTTTTGTAGTATGCTTTGGGTAATTATCCATTTGTAGTGTGCAGTGCTGCCTGATCAGTTTTGCAACATTTGGCTGAATCTGAGCAGAGAGTATAGCCCTGTACACTTCAGGATTCATTCTGCTACTTCTTTCAGCAGTCACATCATCAGTGAACACTAGTGAACCAGTTCCACTGGCACCCATACATGCCCATGCTATACAATTGCCTCTACCATGTTTGACAGATGATGTGGTATGCTTTTGATCATGAGCTGTTTCTCCACACTTTTAAGTTATCATTCTGGTACAAGTCAATCTTGGTTTCATCTTCAAACAATTTTTGGGGGGAACTGTCCAGGCTCCTTTAGATGTTTTCTGGGAAAATCCAATCTGGCCTTCTTGTTCGTGAGTGTAACCAGTGGTTTGCACCTTGTTGTAAACCATCTGTGTTTCCATTCACAAAGGCGTCTCGTCTTGATTTAGACCTTGACAATGATATGCCTACCTCCTTGAGAGTGTTCTTGACTTGGTTAGATGTGTTGAAGTTGTTTTTCTTAACCTTGCAAATAATTCTATAAATAAGTCATCATGCACTTTAGTTGTTTTCTGTGGTCATTAGGGCCTTTTGGTGTTGTTGAGCTGGCCAGTGCAGTCCTTCTTTTTAAGAATGTACCAGATTGTTGAATTGGTCAAACCTAAAATTTTTGCTAGCTCTCTGATAGGTTGTTTTTTCAGCCTAATGATAGCCTCCCTTACTTGAAACATTTCTTTGGTCCTCATATTGACAGTTTCAGACCAAATGCATGTTCAACACTTGGAATCAACTCCAGATCTTCTGTCTGCTTAATTTGCCATGGAATAGCAAGGGAACAGACCTCACTTGGCCATAAAACTGCTTGTAAATTCTCCAAATACTTTTGAGCCTCTGAAAATGGGGATAAAAATGGCTGTAATTCCTAAACAGTTAACAAAATGATTTTGTTAAACCCCTCAAATTAAATCTGAAACCTGCACTTTAATCACATCTTGATTGTTTGATTTAAAATCCACTGTAGGCCACATTCAAAAATTATGCCATTGTCCCAATACATGTCTGAGTGGACCTAAGGAAAAGTTTTAGATGTCGAATTCAGATGATCAAGATGAAGAATAGCTTTTTAGAAAAACACAGCCCACTGTGGCCTTACTATGACAGTAGTAAGACTTCAATCAAAGTATTAATGATGCAAAACAGAAAAACAACAACAAGCAACAGTGACTTGAAAAGTATTCTGAAGCTCCTTGGAACTGAGGAGAACTGCAAAGTTGGGTCATAAATAACACTAATGGACACTATTCATATATAAGTAGTCATGTGTTTAATTTTTGATGAAAAATATTTATTATAGCTACTTTTATATTTTTTCTTATATTACTTTAGCATACATTTATTCATTATTTTTATGAAATTCATTTGTGTATTTTGTACCTACCCTATGCTTTTATCAGACCAAAGCAGGGCTTTCACTGTCTTTGTTATCAGATGTAAAAATTAAAAGATATAGTATACTTTTTTATAGTAGACTTTTTTCTCACAGACTTGCACATGTCTAGCCAAGAAAGGCACCACAGAAATATTTGACTTCTATCTCTATTACTATAACCCTCAGACTAACCAGACACATCAAAGGCTACCTGAAACTCATTTGTTCACCCCTGTCTGCCACTATCAAATGATGACCTTTAAGAGGACAAACCAAACCAAAGAAGAAGAAGAAAGGATGTGTGGAATCAGAGAGGGAGAAATGGAAGCAGAAAGAGATTAAGGATGTGCTTTTTGGGGGTGGTCATTCCATTAAAGTGCTGACTCTTCTCTGGCCTGTAATGGCCTTTCCCATAGCAACAATGCCCAATAGAGCTATGTTAATAATGTAATAGACAAGAAAATAAAGCTGCCAATCAAAGAGCTTCAGTCCCCACAGCACTGAGTGAATTATTCACCACAGGCACTGATTAGAACAGGCAGAGAGAGCAAGAGAAAGAGACTGACAAAGGTGTGGTGAGTGTGACAAAGGATGGTGATATAACTCAAATGGCAGGATGAAAGAAAAAGATAAGAGAAGAAATGAAAGCATTAACTTGGTATGTAACTCACGTTCAAGTTAGAAAGAATAGAGCAGTGGTTGTGGCTTATATCAAACAGCTCAAGATAAATAAGTCTTGTTGAAAGAGAAAATGACAACCTCATACAGTACTGCTTTGCATGAACATGGTACACTGCCCTTTTATGCCTCTGTTTGTAGAAATCTGTTGTTCTCTGCTAAAGTTTTGCTTTTATTTTGTGAACTTCTTCTTGGCCACTCCCACCTGTAGGCCTTGCCTCAGTTTTTGTTTTTCCTCATTTGATTTTTTATGTATAGAAAAGGTTTGTATGCACATTCACACACAAAAAAGCTTTTGGAAACATGTCATCTTCTAGTCACTGTCAGGAATGCAGGTTTCCGAGGAGCAGCTGCAATCAGGGTAAAGGAAAATGAAACATAACATTCATTCATTTGAAAGGCATGAAGGAGGAGCGTGTGATTGTTGATGAGGGAGAGAGTGTGCATGTGTGTGTGCGTTTGCTAGTTTCTTAAAGAATTGCATGCAATTTAAAAGACCCAAAAAAAGGGCTGACCACTTTTCATTTGATTTAGTCACAAATTCCATTAGATTTTCCTTCCTGTTCACGTCTCTATTTGTGTCCCTCCTTCAGACACAACACCACTTCCTGTCTTTTTAATTTGCAGTGCTGGAAGCACATTGCTTCCTGACAAACCTTTAGTCATTAGGAAGCAATTAGTGACTTAAACACATTGAGCTCATGTATAAATTTAGCCTTTATATGATCACTTCATACTATCCAAGGCAATACAGGCATGGAAAGAAGCTTGTAATTAGAAGCCTGTGGCATAAAAGGAAATGTGCCACATAATCATTTACACATGCATGCACACAAGACTGATGTGCAGGTACACACAAATACTCACATCCAAGGTTTTCTATAGGCAAAGGTTTGACTGATTCTAAAAGTTCACTGTAAGAAATCAGGTCTTTAAAACTGTCAAGATTTAAAATCATCCCCTATCTGTATGCTATCGACTTACTTGAGGTTGTTACGTTTAAGGTTTTGTTTTCATGCTTATTTACTTAAGAAGTAATTCAAATTGCTTTTCTTCCTTATTATCAGTTGTCTAAAATCCTGAATAAAAGCAGTCCAGCTATCCTGTCCACTCTTGTTAGCTGTCGTATCAAAATATTTTTTGTTAGGTCCACACTGTATATCTAAAACAGCATGTGTGTGTGAAAAAAAGACCAACCCACATGTGCTGCAGTGGTTAACCAACACACCAGTCTTCCCTTCATGACCCAGTTTACTGTTTTTCCAGGACCAAGGGCAACCCTCCATGATGGAGCACACTTGGATGAAACACTGTCTTTCCACATGTTGGTTGGGTGTACGTGTATACTCGTACTACTTATGTTGTGAAGACATAAGTGTGTTTATGTAGACACATTCTGGGGACAATCTTTCCTTTTGAGGACAAAATGCAAATCCATATAAGTCATAAAATTTCTGGATGAAGACTTGGTTTAATGTGAATGTAAATTTAAGTTTAAATTAAGGTTAGGGTTAGAGTTTATCAGACAGTTATGGTAAGGGTAAGTCCCCAGGAAATGGATGCAAATCAATGTAATGTCCTCTGAAGTCATGGAAACAGGACTGTGTGTGTGTGTGTGTGTGTGTGTGTGTGTGTGTGTGTGTGTGTGTGTGTTTTACAAGTGCATATGTGTTTGTTGAGAGTGGAAAGACGTTGCTGAGTTTTGTTTTTGTCATGATTACACATGGTGGAATAACGCTTCAGGCAACCAGATGGAGTCTCTGTGTGAGAGCTACATAATCAAATTCATCTTTCCAGTCCACCACTTATTCACTGTGTAAGGTTCAACATAATGCACTGAAACTGATTAAGAAGCAGTGCTTCTTAAAAAAAAAACAAAGAACAAAAAAACTAGCCTTAATAAGGAGAACCTTTTGCCCTTAAAATTTGATGAATAGAGTACAGTTGTACAGTTTATGGTGGTGATGTGATGAAATACCACTTTGCACCTTCATATATTTACTAATCTAAATGTAAAACACTAGGAATGCCTGTCTTGATGCCTCTGTTATTTTCCCTGCCTTCAGCCACAAAACTCCACTAACCTCAGTGTGTGTTCTCAGAGATTAATACTTCTAATTGTGCTACATTTCGATAATGCTTTTCACAGTGTTTATGTTTACTTATTATCCTTTTATTTATGCTGGACATGGAAACTGGATAATGGAAACTTGTTCTTATTGCACTGGTAGAACCTGCACCTGCAACAAAGTGCTTGTTGCAGTTTCACCAGAAGCATATTCCACAAAACACTGAGGGAAGACCTCAAATAACTGCTCCACATTTGAGAATTTGACTCAGCAAAGTTGTCAGGACAATTTAAGGTGTAACATAACCATAATGAAAATATGAGCCAGTATTAAGAGCAGCTGAGCTGAGAGTCTAAATTCAAATAGACATGAACAAAACCAAGAGTTCTTGATTGAGAAAGTTTATAAAAGGTTACAAAAAGCCTTTCATTCAATGCCAAAAGTATACACAGAGAAGAAGACACAGGCCCCAACTCTTGCACAGTTAGTTGGCTAGAGATAAAGAGGGACTGTACCTAAGCTACTAGTGAAGCTACTAGTGAAGTGAAATAAATACAAGTGCAATTCGTCTGCAAGTTATCAACATGAATTACAGTAAATACATTTGGCAGATCATGCAAACATCTTCCTCTTTCATCTTTCCCTTTCTAGAAGAAAAGGAAGTTGGGCACGGTTACAAATATTTTGCTCTTTTGTTGTCATGTACTCTACATCTGATACTGACTAAAATGCATTTTCTAAAACCAACCTATCCCGTCATATCCAGAGCCATGACTTATGATGTACACATAACTGTGCAGTCATGGTAATAAATGGACACAATAAAAAAATTATCTGGTCCTTACCAGTTCTAAAATTATTTAAATACAACCTCAGATGAACAACAACATGACATGTTACACCATAACATTATTTATTGTTGTGGACCCGACTCTGAACTCGATGTATACATTCATTTGGATGTGCTCCAGCTTCACATAGGGAATTTAAGTGTTCCCCGTAAAATAAATACATAGTTTGACACACAGATACAAAATAAATCCTCTGGGACATTAAGAGAAACCTTATGAATGTGGCTGTTTGTTTTCTCTGTATAGATTTAGCATCCCTGAACTATGAGCACTATTAATGTATGTTAAATTTGAAAGATTAACATCTTTGAGTCCCCACATTAAGCAGCTCAGCTGCTGCGGTTATAAAGAAGCCATAAGAGGCTAGGGGCACTTTACATCCCAAACAGATCATGTAAAACCAGTTGGGCAATTACAGCATGGTTCTAAAACCGACAGGCTCAGTCTGCTGAATTAGAATATTTTGTAGACTGAGCCTGTCTGTGGAATTCAGAACAATTATGGTCCTCATGGCTTATGAAGCTGAATCAAAGGCTTTATAAAAAAGTACCTCAGACTGACACTGAGATGAATTGTTACCACATTTTTTGCTCAAGCCACCATTTTTCACAGAGATCAACATGATAACCACTGCTGCTCCCCAGTGGTATGTAAAGGGAACTGAACACAAGGCATTCTTTACCAAAAGCAAAGTTACCAGGTGCAAAGTGTTGCACAAACTCAGAATCCTAAATGGAAAGAGAGGAGTAATATGTTAAAATAACAAAATTATGACATTGCAATGGGAGTGAGAAGATGTAAGGAGAGTAAAGAAAGTAGATCTAAAGAAAAAACAAAACAAAGGAAAAGGATGTAGAGAGAGACAGCCCGTCTTTTGTCCTCCAGTACAAAAGAGCAGACAAAGAACCATGGACACCTGATCACCAATGCCTTGGACCAGAGAGAGAGAGAGAGTCTGCAGGAATAAAAAGGGAGACGGACGAGGCCATGAGGTGCATTTGGGAACATGTGTGTGTCTGTGCAAATGTGTGTGTGTTATCTGAGGCAGGAGTGAAAGCCTGCAAACAGGTCCCCATTGTGCATCAGGGAGTAATGAGGGAGGTAATGAGGGTTTGGGTTTCCAGAGCTGCCCATTACAAGTACACCATGCCTGGGCCCAAGAGAGCCAGGGGATTGAGAGAGCAGAAAGGGGTGGTGGGTATCAGTGAAGATAGGGGAGCTTAATCAAGATAGCAGTGAATAGCCATCAGTGTGAAACTACCACACAGAGATCAGAGTGGCACTGTAGATTTTGAACCTCAGGGAGCAGCCAAAAGTAGTTTTTATACTTATGGTTTATAGAATAAACCATAAGTATAAGTCTCCACTGGGGACCTGTTTTACATTAACTTTATCTAAAAATGAATATTACTTGCGTATGATGACCCCACTTTGGGCAAACGGTAGGTTAAAGTTTTCATCGTATTGCCCCTCTAGTATTTATATTGACCACGTGGGGGCAGCAAAGAACACCGATGCTATACTGTAACCAGGTAATTAGAATTATCAGATAAAAAAACTGACTTACTGACTTCACCCTTTACCAATTTACTTTTTAGTATTCAAATATTTTAAGAGTATTAAAAAAGGCAAAATGTACTCAAAATAAAGTGGCGAAAATGCTTATGCTTTTATGGAACTCTTAGAAATGTTATTATCTATTATTATCTGTTATTAAGATTTTTTATTAATGTGGCTTTTTCATGTGTGCAGCCTTCTGTTGTAGCTGATTCACACTGCTCTAATGTTGACTATGATACACAGTCCTATAAGTTTAACCTGTAGCATAGATGATCATGATTATGTAGTTTGGATGTAAATTTCTTATAAAAAAAATAAACAACTAACTACAGGACACCTTTTCCTCCTGAAATATATTTCCATTGATCTATAAAGTACTCAGGTGAAGAATGAGTACATTAATTGACTTTTAGTACATGCATTTGAGCAAAAGTTATTTTCTGAACTTGAACCAATGCTTAATCATGATTTAGCCGTGTCTTAACCTAAAAGAGAAGCATTTTCAAAGAAGTGAGGACTTCCCAATTTGTCCTCACTAACGATGCATCCTAAATGTTAAAGTCTGAAATTCATACTTATCCAGAGAAAGAAGCGCACACAAACACACAATTTACTTCAAACTAAAATAACGTATCTTCATTTTCACTGTGCAAGGTATGACATGCCCTGATTAAAGGGAACAAATGAAAAGTTGTAAGTGGTGAATAGGTAACACACACATACACACACAAACACACACACTGTAAAACAAAGCTGTAGCTTCCTTTCCCAGTTTAATAGCTGAACAAGCCCCCGTAATGCAAACAGTACATTTTGCGTTATCTGACAGACTGAAAGGCAGCAATGGAAAAAAGACCACATTAATAGCTAGGTGAGGAGCGATTTACTGTATAATACATGTGTACTTTCTGTATGTATACACAGTGGATTATAGATCTGTCATCTTTATGAAACAAGTGTGTAAGCAGCCGCCCTGCTAGCTGGGAAATAATAAAAGATTCGACAGAGGTCGCTTACAGAGGTTAATTTGATCTTTAGTGAAATCAGTCTGGCCATGTGAATTCTGTAGTGACTCTTTGGCATTAAAGCCTCCCTCCTCTCTGTTCCTCTTGGTTGTATATCTTTTTGAGAGCTTTACTCTCCAAGCTTTACAAGTGTTTCTTCAGAAACACAGTGTGTCTGGGAGTGATCTGTGTGTGCTCTGTGTATGCATCAGAGCTGTAAAGCCTTGGATGTCACCTTGTCATCCTCGTGCTGGGCTGTCTGACTGTGTAAACTCAGGAGACTGACACCAGGACTCGTGCAAGATGAGCTAACAAGTGGAATGTAAGCATTTGGGAAATGTGAGAACTTGTCTGCGACTTGCACTCTGTGTGCAAGCCAAAGCACCATTATGTTTTGTGGTTGTGTGTGTAAGTGGTCTGGGACCTTACTTGATTTGCTTTTTGAATTTTCTCTTGCTCTTGTTGATCATTGTTTAATACAGCAGCAGTCACAAAAATAATCAGCCCACTTTGTGTGAGAAATCTAAATGTGAGTTATTTTGCAGGTACTATTTTCTAGAAAAGTATGGTCTGTGATGCAAAAGAAGGGAAAGCAACGGTAAGGTAACACCTTTAGGTTTAAGTCTTGCCATCATTCTTCAGAGAAACCTGTGTGTGCAAATCATTATGTTGTGAGCACAGAATCTGTTCTGTTCACATCATCACATGTGGACACTCCTCTGACAGTGGACTCATCTCTGTGCTTGTCCTGTTAGACCTCAGTGCAGCATTCGATACCGTTGACCACAATATTTTACTGCAGAGGTTAGAACATACCTTGGGAATCAAAGAAATTGCATTACAGTGGTTTCAATCATATTTATCAAATAGACTCCAATTTGTTCATGTAAATGGGGAGTCTTCTTCACACTCTAAGGTTAATTATGGAGTTCCTCAGGGTTCTGTGCTGGGACCAGTTCTATTTACATTATACATGCTTCCCTTAGGCAGTATTATTAGAAAACACAGCATACATTTTCATTGCTATGCAGATGATGCCCAGCTGTATTTATCCATGAAGCCAGATGACACACACCAATTACCTAAA
>VUQI01028395.1:0-27376 GCA_015106735.1 Paratilapia polleni
TTCATCCACACCTTGGTCGACCTAGCTGTGTGGCATTGAGCATTGTCCTGCTGGAAAAACCAATCCTCAGAGTTGGGGAACATTGTCAGAGCAGAAGGCAGCAAATTTTCTTCCAGGATAACCTTGTACGTGGCTTGATTCATGTGAAGAGCCAGGCTGAAGTTCGTAAAAGACCATAAGGATTGGACCATAGTGGACTGGAGTAAAGTCATCTTCTCTGATGAGTCTAATTTCCAGCTTTGTCCAACAGCTGGTCGTCTAGTGGTTAGACGGAGACCTGGAGAGGCCTACAAGCCACAATGTCTCGCACCCACTGTGAAATTTGGTGGAGGATCGGTGATGATCTGGGGATGCTTCAGTAAGGCTGGAGTCGGGCAGTTTCGTCTTTGCAAAGGACGCATGAATCAAGCCACGTACAAGGTTATCCTGGAAGAAAACTTGCTGCCTTCTGCTCTGCTCATTTTCTGCAAATAAATGCTCTAAATGAAAATATTTATATTTGGAATTTGGGAGTTATGTTGTCAGTAGTTTATAGAATAAAACAAAAATGTTCATTGTACTCAAACATATTCCCATAAATAGCAAAATCAGAGAAACTGATCATTTTGCAGTGGTCTCTTAATTTTTTCCGGAGCTGTATAAATACTGTTACGATGGTGGCTGCTCAAACATGGCAAAATGATCAAACAATGAGGTCAGTGTTTGTACAATCGACACTTCAGTCTGCTGTCTCTACCAGTGTTTTCCTACTTTTAGCTCTGTATGATGACAGTGACAATGGATATGGTCACAGAAGCCCCACCTGCCTGCTGTTCAAACCTTCTTTGTAAGAGGGGCAGCCAATCAGAAGAAAGCTACCTTAAAGGGAGGAAGAGGAGCTAAAACTGCTTGTTTCAGACAGTGGATGGACTCAGGGGATGCACCATGGCCCAGTATAAGATACGTAAAGATTTTTTTAAAAATCACGAATCATGAAAACCTATTCTAGTAGAGTCCAAGAATAAAAATATGGAGGTGGAAATGAGCATAGGTCCCATTTAAACTACAACTCCCCCACTTTTAACACTGCTATTACTCCTACAAAACCCTCACTGCAGAGGGCTTTTAATCTTGCCTTGGTTCTGGTCAGTTCATGTACACATTTAAACCAGGCTCACTTAGAATTCAAATGCTGCAGTTTTTCATTTCATTTAGTAATTGTTTAGTCTCTAAAAATCACAGAAACAGTCCAAAAGCTAAAGGTTTACTATGTACTCTAATATAAAATAAAGGAACGCATAAAATTTTCACATGTGAGAAGAAAAATCTTGATTAATTAGTTATATGATTAATCTTTTATCAAAATTGAAGTTCCCCTTCAATTAGTGTGTCATTCCGCTGCACTGGTCCAAGTCCAAACTCACAAAAGCCTCCCAAAACCCCAAGGAATAACGCAATACCACTGAAATAAATACCAAATATGCCCACCCCCCACCCCCGCCGCTGTCCTGTCAAAACACTGATAACAAGTTTCTCTTCCAAAAAACCTTCAGTTTGTAGAAGATTTACACACACACACACAGCCACAGGATCATCAGCCGTGTAAATCCAGCCTGTGCAGCCACAGATAAACTGTGTGTGACTCAGCGGGCAGTTCAGACGACCAGGAGCAGCAGAAGGTGTGCTTGCAGTTGTGCCTTTCCGGATCCTGAAATGACTAATCTGAGAGAATGCTCTTAATCCGATTTGGACTTTCTGCCACAGCTGCAGCAGATTTCGGGATTGTAACTATTACCTGGCCCATTGCTCCATTTAAGTACTGTTATTGTGACACAGATAAAAGAATTGACCAGTTATGGGGAACATAAAGAGGTCAAGAGTAATCAGGGGCATCTGTAGGATTTTTTAAATGGGGTAGAATGGTGGGAAGCAAGAACCAATCAGTGAGGGCCATGGGAAATCATAAAGTTCTCTAATAAATTTATACCAAACCACTTGAAAATTGCTGCCCTTGCGTGGCTGCCCTGTAACAATATTTTATCTTATCTCATTTTGGTCTTGATGCTTTTATTACCAAAGACATAGGTAAATATGCTGTTTTTATATATGCATTTTTTCATCACAACAGAATGATATAATTGACAGAATACGATAGTCTGTGTTATGAAAGAAGGAAAAGGAGGAGGAAAACAGAGAGGCAGACAGACAAAGAGAACCCCCTGGAGAGCAGAGGAGGACAAAAGGAGAGAGACAGGAAGGAGACAACAACAGGTGTGTGTGTCAGGACACTTACATTAAATATAATATTAGCCTTATGAAAAACATTACAAAAAAGCACTATTTCTCATTCACTTTAATGAAGTTGTATGGTGATGATTACTTTACATTTTCTAGTGAGCTACAGTGTTTTCTGTAATGATTATTCTGTGTTTATACACGTATCCTATGTCTAATCAGTGAAGAAAGAAACAAAGCCTGACCATCCAGTGAAGTTTGCTAGGGGTGTGTAACTTAATGATCTGGCCATGACTGTTAGGCATTTTGTTTTGTTTTGCATCAATAATTTTCTATCAGAGCTCCCAAACAGTGGAACAATCTGCCCATTTAGATCAGAATGTCAGCTTCTTTCTTGTCTTTTAAAAACTCTTCTTAAAACTTTTTTATTATTATTTTTAGTATTTGCCTTGTTGATTTATTGCATTTTTTCCATTTCTATTTGTTTTATTTTTGCATGTTTTTAACTATTTATGTGCTTTACATTATTATTATTAGTAGTAGTAGTAGTAGTAGTAGTATTAGTATTATTATCACAAGAGTTTTCAGTGCACATTATTATATTATTTAATATGATCTAGTAAAACCCCACCCCCCAGTTTACGCCCATGGTTCACATATCAAGAGTTGGGGGGAACTGGGTGGGCAAGGTGCAGGGTGTGGGTGTGGTATCTTTTTATCTTTGAAATTCTCTTTGTCTTAATCTCTGCTTCTTCACATCTGCTGGAAGAATCAGAACTCCTGCTGCTGGAAAACAACATGATTTTATCTCTCATTGCTTCTATTCTTCAGGAAATCTTATCTAATGCAGACTGCAGAGTATACAGATTGAGCAGAAATGATAAATAAACCGCAACACTTTTTTTTTCCTCCTCGTATCCTGCACAGATTACACTAACACTCTCCCAAATATTAAGTGGGAAATGTTGCACCCCTCACATTCATAATTGGTTTCTTTCCAGGCAGCATCGCATCAGATCAATTGAGCATATTATGACTACTGTTTCCATCAATCGCTCAAGCAGGGTTTCTTTTAATTGGAAATATATTTGCACCTGGGGGTAAATGCTCACTTGGGTGACATCTCTTCAGCGATCACTCTCTGCATCAGATTTGTCCTTCACAGTGGGGGGAAAAAAAAAATCACACCAACAATCATCTCATTTAGCCCCCATGAAGGTGCATTAATACCCCCAAAAGAATATTATACCAGTACAGAACAGAGCGTAGTGCACACGCATTGGCTGTTCGCTTGGCTGCTGAATTATCACGCTGCCTGCAGCTGATGCAGGATTAGATGTGTGGGAGACAGAGGGAACCCTGGACACTCTGTTCCCATGTCGTTCCCCAAACTTGTACAGGTCATTTAGTTTGATGAGACCCAAGAATCAAGCATAAAAAGTTAATGAAAAACATCAAAGATATGAATTCACGAAGCTGAATCAGTCCTCAAAAACTGGAAAACAAAAGGTTTTCACACAAAAGGGACATTACGCCCTTAATGATGCACTCGGTTCTGCAGTATTAATTCCCCACTGGCTCTGACGGTATAGCTGAAATTCTGCAGTGTTATGCAGCTGACATTGTGTCATCATTGATCTGGTCGCTGTTAAGCTGCGCTGACACCTGCGCGAATCCATTGGACATGGAGCCAGGGGAAAGCAATCTAGCACGGCCAGACAAGCTCCTTACTTTTATCCAAGTGATGACAGCGAGGCCAAACAAAAAAAAAGTGTTGAACTGCAAAATGTGCGTGCAGCGTGGGGGCAACAGATAACAGGTAATCCTGCTGTTTTATAGGGCTGATCACGAGGAACATTTGCATATGAAAAACTGCAAGAAATCTTAAGAAATATTTACAGCGAGGCCCTAAAAATCCAGCAAATGGTGTAATCAGTTCAATCTTCAGTGTAGGCAGCAGAAATGCTAAAAGCTTTTTTAGCTGATTACAGAGAGAATAAATGTAATGCACTGGCAAGGAGATGTTTGGGTTTTTTTTTGTTTGTTTGTTTTTTACAATACAGAAGAAATAAATTGCAAATGAAATCGTGACATCCTTTGGCAATAAGATGAGGTATAGATTAAACCTGCTTCAGATCTAGAAGAAATATGGTATCAGGTGTACAAATGGGATTACCTTTCATGGACTTTAAGCAAGCAAATATTGAGAGAAAGTATATAAATAGGGATCTGGGGGAGGTAAAAGACAAGAAGAATCAAACCACTTAACTTATTAGTTCAGTAGGGCTGATATACCTCTAAAATACTGCCTCTGTCCTGTAACCATTCTTCATAAAACATTCCCCTAGTGTGCAGCCATTTATCTGGGAATGGCACATTAACCACCCATTTTCTCCCTGTCTCTGCAAGTATCGTCTTTACTGATAATGGGCAAAGATTATGCACATTCATTACCATTATCATTAAAATCATCTTTATCAGGCTCTTGGCATAATAACTGCATTCAGCCGATTTTCTCTAGGTTTTTCCTCTAGCATGGGTTGACTTTGGACTTGCTCCAGAAAGAGTAAAATACCTTCTGTCAATGGTCATTTGGAGCCGTGATGTATTTAATTGATGGAGCAAAACTTCATGCTCAATCAGTAAACCATAGCTGCTTTTGGAGTGTCTGCTGGTGCTCTATTCTCTCTTAAAAAAAAATAAATAGGGAAAACAGTTTAATAATTTCTTTACAGTCTAAATAATGTACATTTCATATTGATTCTACCAATTATTTCTACATTATATTGTTATTCCATCTGTGTTAGGTTAAAATCACACGCATCTCAGCACAATACAAAGTGCAGCTGAGGGACTAAGTGCTTCCTCTGCATGATCTGGGACTTTCTCTCTTGTTAATTAAGTAGTAATCAGGTGTGGTGTCTTTACTGCTGACGATGACTGTGGTACCTTTAGAGCCGCAGGGACACAAACTGGGTAATGGAAAAAAAAAAGAATACTCCAGGTGAAGGAGGGTTATTTACAGAATTACCTCTTGGGTCAAAATCCAAAATCACAGAGCCAGAGAGAAACAAAGTAGAAAAGAAAAAAGAGGGAAAGAGGGAGAATCTTAACAGTGGTTGCCATTAAACAATAGTATTCCCTCAGGAGTAATGCACAGTGGATTGTGCATGTAAGAGACAACAAGTCCTTTCCTAATTAACTGTTTTCTCCTCTAAATAAGTATCTTTTCTCATCCTATTTAATCCACGCAACATAACAGCACAATCTCTCCACACAGGTAGGCTCACACTCACAAAAAAAAAAAGTCACACTTGAGCACTTCCTTACCTGTATGCGTAAAGATATCTCTCAGAGTCCTTCCTTCTGTGGCTACAGGAGAGTTTGGGTGGCTCAGCTCGTATCCTTAGGCTAAGGGTTTCAACAACTGAATGCATGCCTCCTCTGAGGCTTCTTATAATGGCACACCCCTTCCCTCCTGGCTCAACCCTCCAGTTCTCCCCCCTCCCTCCTTTCTCCTGTAAATCACCACTCACATCACCATAGAGAGCTAGAGAGAGGGGTGGATTCCCCCATTCTGTTACGCACAAACCCCCAGAAAGACACACAAACGGTTGGCCCGCAGTGACGTAGGAGTCGTTGCCTACGCCACAGATTTCGTCTTCATTGAGCCAACCGGTGGGGCTCTAAAAATATGCATCATCATAAGATTTATCCAGAAGCTCTATGTCTAAGGTGTCCATAAAACCCACAACCTCAATGCCAACTTACTGCCAAGGACAGGCAGACAATGGCACTTTAAATAAGATGTTTACTCCGGAAATGTGAGTCGACTACAAGTTAGAAAAGCAGCGTAATAGAAGAAGAGAGAAGGTCATGGGTCGATAAGGTTGTCTGAGCTGGAAAAGAGTAAAATAACAAGACTTTTGTTGTTGGCAGTGGTGCTTCACCTGAATAGAACAATATATTATATTATTGAACAATGGCCAGTGTAGAGCAGTCAATGGACAGAGCATGTGGCCAACCAGACAGGTAAGTATGAGTCATGCCAGATATTTGGAGTTGGAGTATAAGGTTTGTCCTGTGGGTGCTGAGAGCTTTCTCAGTATAGGTTATGTTTGAAAAACACATGTTGAGGGTTTGGTTAAGATGACAATGATGTCAACAGGAAGAACAACGATAAAGTAAAAAAAGAAAAGCAGAAACCAAAGTTCAAGTGAGCATGAGGAGAAGTAGAAGATACATGATAAAATAAGCTGAACAAGCATGGACTTCAGTCCAGGGAGCTCCACTGGGTGGGTGTGGTGTGACTGGTTTAAGTTACTCTTCCATTAAAATGATGGGAGGTTGTACTTTCACAAAAATGGTGGTTTGAACTAAATGTTAACAATGCTTCCAATGAAAATTCTAATACTGTGATGGTGAGCGGGCAGTGCTGAACATATTTACCATATTATGGTTTATCATGAAAAGCTGTGGTGAGTTTAAATGACATTCGTTTTGGAAATGTTTGCCCATGAACCAAAAATACTGGACAATTTACAATTTTCGCATGATAATGGCACCCAATAGAGAGTTAATGAATCTTGTCTGGGTCCAGACCTTTGAATCTGCCCATTTCAGTCTGACATGAAACTGGTTTAAAAGCGCCATTACTCAATAAGTGCTATGGGAGAACCAATGATAAGCCAATCAGCGCCATGAGTAAGACTATTGCCAGTATGAGTTGTTGTCAAGCTGTGTGCCAAGAAGGACTAATAATAACAGAAGAAGAAGTAATAACAGCAATAATCGGCTGCTATAGACAAGATAGTTCGGATGTATTCTCAGTATCAATATTGGGCTTCAGTCAGGACCACTATAATCAAAACAAGATCGATGCTTCCATCTGCAGTAATTTATATGTGGCAGCATGGCTCTGTTCTGGGACCTCCTCTCCCTTCCATGGGCATATGTAGAATGTAAAAGGCATGGAAAGCAGCAGCAAGACCCCAGCACAGAACAGAGGAGCTGGAGTGGAAGTGGCTTGCAAAGTGGCTTGCAAATGTGCAAAAACTGTGGGCAGGCTAAATCAGCTTAAATAGCATGCCCTATATGATACAGTCAATTGGATGAGTGGGGTGGCACTGAGGTTAGCTGAACTGCCTGGATTGTGGCTGTGCTTGACTTTGTGGTCTGCCTGAATTAATGTTATGGTCAGTTTTGTATTTACTTTGCTCAGCTCCATAATGAAAGCCATGATGTTGGCATGGATTAATGTCGACTTAGAATGAAGTTAGGTTCAGACTGCTACACTGGTCTTTAGCAAATAGTGAGAATAATGACACAACCCTTAACCATAGATCCTGACCCCCAAGAGAAATTGGTTAGAATTTAGCAACGTCAGAATGAACGAACCACAAATACCAACCTCACTGTAGATCAAGAGAAGAAGTCAGAATATCACTAAAGTCATTAGGAGTCATCACCCGGGAATAATGGATGTGTGAACCAAATTTTGTGATAATCCATCAAATTGCTGTTGAGATGTTCCACCAATTGGGAATTTTGATGGATAGGTGACACTAAAGGAAAAGCCAAGGCATGACCAAAGTCAGTAGGATTATTGCCTGGGGAACATGAACATCTGTACAATATTTAACAAAAAATCTCTTGAATAGTCATAAAGATATTTCACTGATGACCAAAAAGACACAGGGATGCCTCAGGAATAGCTAGAGGCTCATTACAATCTTTAGTATTCATCCCCGGGACCATAAATATCTGATTATAAAAAAAAAGTTAGGTCAGTTCATCCAGTAACTGATCTTTTAGTCTGGACAATAAAAATCTCATATGGCTATTTCAAATAGTGTGCCCAAATGTTAGAGCTCAGTAGCAACTGACTATTAATGCAAATATAACATAACAAAATCCACTCCAGAAAGCTACTTCTTCCTTCTTGAAGTTCAACACCTGAACTTCAACTTCCTTTCATGTTGAGCTGCTCTTAGCTTCAGCTCTCTTTGAAAATGTGAAGGCTGGCCCTGAACCTGTGTGAGGTGTGATAGTGATGGATGAATTGGGTCTATAGACAGAGCCCCCGGTTAGGCTGAGATAAGGAGCCTGGAAGAACAAGCAGCCTTTGCGAGGTCTGTCTGTCATTGATATCGCTGTGATCCACCAGCTGTTCAGCATGCATAAACGCCTCCTGTGGTGGCCAAGAGGCAGTGATTACCTTAATGACAAAGAAGGCCATGCTTAACGTGGCACCACATCACATTAAAACCCTATAAGTCTGTTTTTTCTAATGATTTTGACAAATTTTTTTAATGTAAATTTTCCTGTCATGAGCATGAAGGCAGCAAAAGTAAATGATAACCTATTTGTGTACATAAAATTTTTACATTTTGTTTTTTTTTAAAAAGTGAGGATTTCATCAGACGGGGGCCAGTACGTTTGTCCTCTCACATAGACCGCTGTGGTTTTTGAAGCTTTTGTGTTGCCGAGTGTCTTGCTATTCACATCATCTACAAAAATAAATAATCAATTTGTACATACTGTTATTTCCTCAGATGATGTAAATTTATGCAGTATTTCTGATTTGGATTAGAGCCAAACCAGTTCCAATACTGAAAGAAACTGCTTCTATCATTCAATAATACTCCACATGGATTAGGAACATAAATAACCCTCTATAGAAATTAGTAATTGGCATGAAAAACAGCCATATCTTAACATTAAAGCTATACAGTCTATCAAGTGACTAGTGCAATAAGAGTTGATTTATTCTAATGAGATACAATGAAAATGTATTGCTTTATATCACCAAAATCCATTTAACAATGACTTATATATCAGCACTTCTATCACTCATTCCTTTACTAATCAGAGTTTGATGTATAAAGTTATTTAAGAGGAAACTAAACAACAGAATTTATTAGGTATTGCAAGATGTTTTAAATGCTTTGTTCTAAAAATGTTGGAAAAAATGACACCTGATATAAAAGCAGAGCTCGTGTATGCAATATCTGCCCCAAGAGAGTCGCCTATAATAAACTTTGTTTTCCAATAACAAAACATCATCACTTTCCTTTTTCGCCCCTAAGTTTGCAAATACCTAAACACTTAAATCTGCACATAAACTACATTTTTTTTATTAGATGAAACATGCACTTTCACTTTCTGCACTTAAAGGACACATTTAGATGATTTGTTTAGACCCTAGGGAAATTTATAAGTGAGAAAAATACCAATAACTGCCAAAAGACTTTCAAAGAGAGAACCAAGGGGTGGCCAGGGTGGCCAAAGCCACCGCAGGCTAAAGTCTGGCTGCCTCACCCAGTCAATAGAGAAGTCTGTTACGTGGTTACACACATAGTCATACAACTGGTGCAACATCCAGTAACCAATATTTTTCTTGCAGAACCTTTTAGCAAAAGCATTTTTCTATGGCTGTTGTTTCCACACGCGCACATTTTAAAAGCCCAACCATGAACCAACTTATGAGCTTTATCAGCCACTAAAAATCAAATCAATTTTTAATCAACTGAGGGAGTTAAAAAAAAAAAAAGTTTCTTATACACAGTAGTCTTCACTGTAGACCTCCCACAGATGGTTTATGAAAAAATGGATGGGGTCACTGTGATGTCACCCATTGATTTTTGACTCACTGCATGCATTTTAAAGCCTCAATGTTTGTGTTTTGGCCACCGACGTGTTGGTTTTTGGAGCCAGAAGTGACCATATTTGGACAACAGGATGGAGTGCTAAGTTAAGGGTACCACGCTTGGCTAGCAAGATTCATCTACACACTGTACTAAGACACCAACAACACAAACACAATGGAGAGGTCCACTTCAGTGACTCCAATTGGCAGAGTTGAGGCTATCCATAGAGGCCAAAACCATTTTTCGCACCAGGCTGTAAATATGCTTTTCAGTGCTGTAAAGTTGGGCATTTTAACATGGGAGTCTATGGGGACTGACACGCTTTTGGAGACAGCCTCAAGTGGCCACTAGAGGAACTGCTGTTTTTGGCACTACCACATTGGCTTTATGTGTCAGCCCCACAGGTTGCTTCTTGGTATTTGACCTACAGCAATTTGAAGAAAAAAAACCTAAGAAGACATCAGTTCCATCCCAATATAAGTAATGGCTCCAGCTGGCCACCCCTGTCAAAATTGTCTGGCTCCACTACTGCTGACAGAAAGCTGCAGCCAGGACTGACCGGTGTTTGGCTCGTGTTGCCTGTTCATTCCAAGTCAAGCTCCTCGTTCTTTTTCCATCTCATCCAGCGGGGGTGTTATACCGTCCTCCTGTGCAATGAAAGTCAATGATGTGAAACCAAAGGAGGGGGAACTCTACGGTGGTTTATGGCGAGTCGGGGCTTTCACCTGTCAAGACACAACTGATTGTTATTAACAGCAGGCCGGAAAATGAATTTTTGCCTGGAGAAGAATTACATTTCCACCCCAAAAGCCACCTTAATTTTGCGTGGAAGAAGAATTACGCCTTAGCTCGGAAAAATGTGCAGCGTCAACCACCAAATCCTCCGAAAACGTTTCTTTTTTGTAAGCATTCAGGAAGACATACAGCAGTATTTCATGTGTTTGTATATATTGATCTCATTGCAAAACTCCCTCCAGATAATTTTGTTTCAGTGCCAGGTGCAGCACTGGGAAGTGTTTTTTATTCCTCATAAAAACTGTAAAGAATGGGCACTATATGCAATCAACCCAGTGCCCTGGCATGTAAAGACATTTACTTTCCACAATAAAGACATGAGGATGGTGGCAGAGTTTTCAGTGAAAGACTGGCTTACGGAGGAAGAAAACCATCATTTGTGAGAGTGACGGCTGTGAAATTGAGTACGGGAAGCTGAGAAGATGTTTACTGATGTTTACTCTTTGTGTGGGGAAGCTTGGGATAGACCTCAGGATTAAATGCAAGGGTTTTGACCTCAATCAAGGAAATAATTACTCTTGCCCCTCCTGTTGGTGGACTCCTTAATTAGCAAGCAAAGCCCCCACAGTAATTCCATTAGACTGAAAGCAGAGGTGATTAAAACTATAATTCTTATTAGACTCATTAGCACCTTTTTGGGGTTGCCTGGAAAGCTTTATTGAATGTGTTGGGAAATTGAATTCAGGATCCTTTGTGTGGTTCCCACAAAATACTTCCTAATAAATTCTTTACCCGGAATGCACAGTGTGTGGTGTCCAATGTCTGCATCCAGCTATGTGTCGAAACAAGGGAGATATGATAACAGAATAAAGGGCATTTGCTTCATGATCAAAACAAGTGTAGTGTGACTGACTCTTTCTCAAGTAATGAAGAGTATTCATGATTGGCATTACTGATAAAAGCTATGGATCACATAAGCACGTACACATGCACTTCGAAGCTGCTCTTTTCTTTCACTGTGTGCTTCACTGGAATGAATCACCATGTTTCTTATTATATTCTCTCAGAAGAACACACAGATGCTGTTATCTGTCATCACCACTGTTGCCATCTCTCCGCCAAAAGCAGTCGATACTGATCCAGCACCCACTCACTCTACATGAGTGTATAGGTGTGTGTTTTGTTCAGAGGGTCTTTTGTGATTAAATGGAGCTGTAGCAAAAAAGGAAGTTTGATACTTTTTTGACACTTTTGATGCTTTTTGGAGAAATTAAATAGTTTGATTACAAAATTGTGACAGCCTATAATAGACTATTCAGATTCCTCTCTTTAGTAATGTATTCTCAGTACTTCCATCATGTTTCTCACAAAATGCCTGTCGGTACTGAAAAGCGAGGACTACCAAATGGGTCAAAACACTTCCGGTAAGGTTTTACTTTTCTTTCTCTCTCTGAGCAATTAAAACCAGTAAGGGGTGAAAGGTTACTGTTACAGCAGAGATGTGGAGAGAAGCTAAATGCAGATGCAGGCTGACAAAATATCAAAAAGCGAACCTTTATTCAGGTCGATGACAAAGTCCAGGACAAAACAACCAGGAAACCAAAAATAGTCCCAGGGAGCCAGAGTAACAGATGGCACATCAGGAAGAATACACACACACTATGAGAGAAACTCAAGAGAAGGACAGGCCAGGATATACACACACTGAGGACTAACTGGACACTGGAAACAGGAGCGGAACGAGACATAGTAAGTAATCAAGACAATCTGAGACAGGAAGTAAAATCCAAAACAAGACATCATAGAAAACAGGAAACAGGAAACATTTCAAAAGATACATACTGAACACAGAGACAAGAAACTCAGACACAATGTGATACAGAGGAAAACTGGGGAAGCAAGAAGAATAAAGTCAAGACAGAGGCCAAAATTTAATAATATTACAAAACTGCAATGAATCACAAGAATTATAAAACCCAAAGCAGGAAGTTAAAACTTACACACAAAAGTCAAAAATATTTCTTACACTGAAGCAGCAGTAGAAACTAAACAGAAACCAACATTCACTAATATTAACCCAGAATCCAAACCTCAAAAACATGACAAATCCCACGGACTGTGACAGTGACTGATATTTCTTCGATATAGGCCTATGGCAAAATTACAAAGTGAATGGATCTTCTTTGTACTAACTGAGAGACTGCAGACAAGCTTGATATATCTTGGATAATGCTGAAAGTGATTTGTTCTTACTTGACAAATTGGAAATTATTTTGCTTTTTTTGGTGGCCGTGTTTCTCCATACTCTCTAGTAAGATGTGGAATCCCTCAGGGCTCTATACTAGGACCACTTTTATTCTGATTATTGCCTGGACCCAGACCTTTGAATTAGTCGGCTCAATCAAGTGAACTGAGGCAGGAATTATGCGCATTAAGCCCAGACATAAAATTTAATTCTACTGCTATGCTGATGAGAAACAGTTCTAGCTCCCAGTAGAGACTTTGTATAGTACAAAACTCTCCAGTTTCATGAATTGTCTAAAACAATGGATGTCAGCAAATTTTCTGAAATTTAACTCAGATAAACTTAGGATGCTTATAAAGGGTCCTAATAAACTGTGTCCAGTCCATTCCTGTTCATTTGTCAATCAATATTAAATCACTTATCATTCAAACCTGGGGGTACTTTTTACACAAACCCAGAGACATGATAAGAGAACTCGAAGAAACTTGAATTTAAATCTACTGGAGAATTCCAAAACAGCAATGATGGAACTTCTAGAAGAAAAAGCTTTTTTAAACCATATTTTGGGGCAAAGTCAGCAAACTTTGTAAGCATTTTTATCAGATTTGACTGATTATTCTATACATGAAGTTTCAATGTCCTAGTGACCATTAAAATTAAAGTAATTTGGATAATGCTTCAAAACAACTATAAGCCGGAGATGTTTCAAAATGGTTGTAGATTGGTGAGAACTTTGCACAAACCTCACATTTGAGAAACACAAAGTAATCTAGTCTTCATATTGCCATCTAAGGAATAGTGTTTTATTGCCACGCAGTCTCATTCATGCTTTTATTTCCTCAAGGTTGGACTATTCTAATGGTCTTTTGACAGGTAGTAAATATTTAAGACTACAACATGCACAAAATGCAGCAGAGGGACTCTTTACGAAAAAACAATAAAGGCAGTTTGAAATTATTGTTAAAATATTACTTATTATTTTTAAAGCCCTTCATGGCCTGCCTCCAGAATATAGAGCAGAAATGCCGCCCTCAAATGCCGCAAAGAACACCAAACCTTCATTAACCTATCTTTTTGTAATTGCAAGCCATAAAATTCGGGGTTTCCGTGGTTTTGGGGATCATTTTGTTGTGCTAAAGTGTATTGTTATTCCTTAAAATAAAACTGCAGCTACATCTTCATTCCTCCTTAAAGTACAGCTGTATCTTGTTTTAAAACTAGCTTTGAGTTTGTGACGTCATAATTTCCTCCGTTGCAGCGTAGTGCCACTCGGACTCTAAACTGGGCGTAGCTTGGACAATTCGAATCATATTACACGTCTCGGACTTGGCTCTCAACCAATCACAACGCGCTGCTGAATTTTCTTAGCCAATCACGACAAACGTGTAGGAAGAGCGGGACGCTCCGAATTTAGACACGGAAGTCTGTGGTATTTTCTTTTCTGTTCCTTTGTTTTATTAACAACAAATTAAAAAAAAGTCAGATTCGGAGATTATGGTTCCAGGCAATTTGTCTCCAGTCGAGTAGACTGTGTATTCAAGTCAAAACGTTGGTGATAATAGAAGCTGAAGTCTTGTGGGTAAGTTGGAAATCGAAATAGGAAGAGCTTCGTGTGTCGTTTCCCTTTTAAACTACAAACAGCGCCATGTTAAACGCACCGTCGGTAACTAACTTCATATGGTCCTTTCCAACACAAGTTCGTATTTGTATTATACATTTTCTTTACTTTTACTTAAATTAAATTCGAAGGTAGCTGTTAAAGATCTATTATGCGGGAAATGTTGGCTAGTTATGAAACCGAACGACAGCTTAAGGTTTCCGAGATGAGTTTAGCATTTCTACATGAATGCGAGGGTCCGTCTGTTTAAATGTAACGTTTGCCTAACATATTGCGGCGTTGTTGACAGTGAGATGACTTATGTGACCACTTGTGTGTCATGTTTATAACATTAGTTATTTTGTTTTTGTCAGGAGTCACAGCTGCTCCTGTGAGAGATGGAGGAGCTCTACACATTAGAGAGGGAGATGGGTCGCGGCAGTTATGGTGTGGTGTTTGAGGGCCATATGGCCAAAACGGGACAGAGGGTGGCTATTAAGCGGCTGCCCTGCAGCAACCCGGAATGCATCGAACTCTACCTGCAAGAGCTGTGGGCCATGAGAGCCACAGCCATGAACCATGTCAATGTCATCGCACTGCACAGCTGCCTCCTACAGACAGGGCCGAGGAGCCTGCAGACCTTAAAACCAGGGAAACTGCCCTTGCGTCTGGTGGAGAGTGTGCTGAAGGGAAGTGTAGTTGGAGCAAAACAAAGTCAGGTTAGAAATGGTGTCCAGTCTAATACCAAGAGGAGGACCAACTCTGCCTCCAGGCTACAGGACAGGACAAACACTAAGGATAAATCAAATGCATCTGATACCCCTCAGAGGTCTCAGAACAGAGCCAGGAAGCGACCAGCCCCGAGCGAGGAAGAGCAGACTGCACCGCTGTGCTGCTTGGCCCTGTGGCTTGTGATGGAGTACTGTGATGGAGGAGACTTGAATCAGTACCTGCTTTCCAGGCCCCCAGATGCTCAGCGTAACCACAGCGTGGTGCGACAGCTCTGCAGGGCCGTGGCCTTCCTGCATAGCCTGGGAATCACCCACAGGGACCTGAAGCCTGACAATGTGCTGGTCTGTGTGACGCCAAAGGGCCCCGTTGTCAAGGTGGGCAGATTGTTAGGATGTGTCAGTGTTTATCTCAGATCAAGTGGCGTCAAGCTTGTTTGAAAAGTCACACTGCTCAAATTTGAAGACACATTAGTGCTTGATAGTTTTTCTCTCTGAGGGGGTGTTTGCTTTTCACAGTAGCAGTGTGCTCGAGATGCAATTAACATTATAACAAAGTAAAATATGAAAAGGCAAGTGGAAATAAAATTGCTCTAAGGATCTCTGTGTAGCTAAACAATGAACAGATTATATAAAAAGCACAGGGAAAATATTTGTACAACATGGCACAACAGTGAGGTGAGAAAGTCAAATTTTAAGTCAAAACACTCTTACAGGCTGAGTAATAAAAAACAGCCAAATGTATATCTGCCTGAACAAGCCTTCAGATTAGATACTCTGGTAAGAACTTATCCAGGCCTTTACTTTTGTTTTTTCATTGCATGAGCTGGAAGTTTAAATTAGGGCTGCAGCTACAAATGATTCTCATTTTTTATTATAATCTGCCACTTACCTCTTCATTAACTGTTTATCCTACAGAACTTCAGAAAGTAGTGGAACATGTCCAACAGCCAAAACTGATGCCATCACATGTAAAGGCCAAAGTAGGAAAGAGCACTCTATTTAAATATTTGAGAAGCTGGAACTATAAAATCTAAAGTCTAATCTCATCTAACAATTGAAAAAGGTCCATAGACAGTATAAAATGTGGCTGTAGCTTCTGGATCTGAAAAGGAACACTGAAGTGCTTTAAACCTGTATTCTTTTAATGGCCACTAGGGAGCGATAGCTGTGGCTCCAAAAACATTTTCCCATAGACATCATATGGATGTCTATGGGAAAACAGCCCTCTGCCCTGGCCTCTGTAAACACTTTCCTGATGAGTTTATGGGCTCAGTCACTTGTTTTGGGTCGTAGTGAATTGAATGTCATTTTGTAAATTTTGGTCATTTTAAGTGTCAGAAAGGAGGATTATTCAGGACATGCTCATTGGCTAATGACTTGTGATTGACAAGTTATTGTCAATCACAGGTGATGTCACAGGTGATGTCACAGTCGCTACATCCATTGTATATACGGTCCGTGGTCCTATCACTAGTAGTTCAGCTCTAAGTGCCTAAACATTGAATTTTATATTGAAATGCCATAAGCAATCTGTATCTTCCCTTAAATAAAAAAGGATTCACAATAGCAATTTTATTCAATATCTAGGAAAAAAAATGCTTTTTCAAGAATATCTTTATTTACTTTGAACAATATCTGCAACACAAACAAGTAGTAGTAGTACAAGTATTTGACACAAGGCAGATTCTTCCAGATAAAAAAACAAGTAGAAATAATTTCTTTTGAGATGATCTTCGTACATGTTACTATAAAATAAACGTAGCAGAAGTTGCATAGGTTCACATGAACAATTATAATGTGTCTGAGCCACGTATTCGCTGTCTGAGTATGAGCTCCAGCATGAGCTGATTTCCAGTCCTCTGTTGAGTTTCAGTATCAAATTTACCTTTTAACTTTGTTTATTGTGTATCTTATCTCTTAACCATAACCATAGAAAAGTGAACAAAAACCATCTACATCTGCCATCAGTTGTGTGTCAACCGGCGTGTTGACACATATTATGTGTGTTGTGAATTTATCATTTTCTTTTTTTCAGATATTGTTAATACCAATATACTGCAACACCCCTAATCACAATCTCCAATCTGGTAATGACAAACAGAAAATTGAATTCAGATGCTCTCCTCCCTTTTGAATCAGTGCCCAATACATGAGTTGTAGGACTGCAGCTAAAGACCATTTCTATTATCAAATAATCCATCTGATCTTTTTTCTGTTAGTCAGCTGGTACATACAAAGACAGAACTGTCAAAAATATAACACATGCACAAAACCCAGTCAGTTTACAATCATGTATTCAGTTCACTATCATGGGTGAAGTCAAAATCAGCAAATGTTTATCTTTGAAAATGTTTAGTATTTTACTTAAGAAATTAATAATTAAACAATTACCAACATTTATTAATGTATTACAATAGTTTATTACATTTCTGCCAACTGACTGCAATGAAAATTAAAGTTTTCATGACAGCATTTCTTGTCAGCTGTTTGCACAGAACCTCTAAGTCGAGATGTGAAGGACACTGCTTTTCATCATCCTCCTTCATCTTAAAGGATAACTGTAAAAGAAAAAATATTGAGTGAACCATTTGTGAAAACTACACTTAAGCTTTAAGCTAACTGAGGGCCTTTCCTTTTCTTTTTTTAATCTCAAGGTGGCAGATTTTGGTCTGAGCAAGATGAGCGAGGGCCCGGTGTACGGCGGCCTGACCAGGCAGCACTTCTCCTCCACCTGTGGTTCGGACTTCTACATGGCTCCAGAGGTGTGGGGTGGGCTGACCTACACAGCCCAGGCAGATATCTTCTCTTTGGGTGTGATGTTCTGGGCCGTCCTGGAGAGAATCACCTTTCTGGAAGAAGGGACGACACAGGAACAACTGGGTAAGTGTCTAGCAGAGAGTCAACAGGGGACAGAAAAGTTTTGACATATCATGATAAGCGTCCTCTCATCATTTGGAGGAAGGTGGGAAAGGTTGAGTGTGCGGTCAGTCAGGTGATGACGCATCGCACTGAATTGAGTTTGACTTAATTAAGTGGCACATATTAAAAATGTCAGCCACTATACATCATACATTTATCAGCCGTGGATGGTGCAATCAGAAATCTAAATGGCAAAAAGATGAATGATGATTTATGCAACGTGCATGCTGACACGGATTATAGTTCCTCGTATTGTAATACAAGCTGACATTGTGTAATTCAGCCTTCCATCTTATTAATAATCTGAGAATTCTTTGTATGTTCATCCATTCTCCCATCTGTTCGTCACCTGTCTCAACAACTGTTCATCTGATCTGAATTTAGCGGGTATTTTGTTCCAGACCCGAGTAAGTTTTAATGATCGCTTCTCAGATTCTGGCTTTGAGTCGTTCTCGATTTTTAGTGTTTCCCCTAAAGTGACTGCGGCCTTGCAGAATTCCACAACAGCAAAGACAATGGTAGAAGTATAACTTCCAGGAGGAAAATGCCTTTTTAAAACCTTATTTCTACCAGCAAACTTTTTAATCTGTGTTTTTATTATAAACTTTGACTTGGTTTCATTTCTTATGTCCCTCTAATCATTTAGATTGCAGTTAATTTAGAAATGCTTCAAAATAACTACCCCAGTAAGTCCACTGTGGCATTTCAAGATGGCTCCCAAGTGGCGAGACTTGCTTCTAGAAAGACTTTGAGTGTGTGTGTGTGTGTGTGTGGAGGGAGGGACACATATACACACATACACACACAGGCATGTTTGTTTTGCTGTGTTTGTGAGGTCAGTCATTGTTACAGCAGAAAGCACTAGCTGGTAGTCAGGCCTTACACGTGTCCCTTGTGCAGTTGAAATCATCCACAAAGTCCAGTTGCAGTTGAAAAAATACACAAAACATTTATTCCAATTGTGTAACAAGTTTAAATCCACAGGATCCTCTGGCAGGATAGTACTATACACTGCTAGACACGGTATGAAAACTGTTTGACTCCACAGGTAGTTAAAGAGCCTCCATTACTCCACCATACTGAAATCTCACTGTGGTAGATGTGCGTTACTGCAGTGTATTAAAGCAATGGTACGCAGAAACTAAACAAGTGGAAAAACAGTAATGTAAATACTAAATACTAATTTAACTGTAAAATATTAAACTAAAATATGAATTCAAAGTAAAATGAAATTCCCCATTATGTTTAGTTTATCAATAATAATTCAAAATCAAAAGTTATTACCAAAATATACATCCTACAATAATAATACAGGTAAATGATGAGAAAATTAACCAGCTACTGTTTGTCTCATACAGTTATTGACATTAATGCTTTAACCATTACAGCTAAGTGCCAAACCTTTACCAGAACACTCACCAAGGTCCTTCTAGAAGCAAGTGTCGCAGAGTTCAGACTTTTTATTGGGCAGTTATTTTGAAACATTATCTAATCTAACTTAAATTTTAATGGTCAACAGGACATAGAAACTACATGTATAGAATCACTGCAATGTATGACTCCAATGCCTCTGTCTTACGGTGCCTCTGCCCTAAACTTAACCTAGATATTTCCAAACTGCAGAATTCAGCAGCCCAAATTTGGAATCTGAAAATCTTCTGTGGCCCACACAATAATTTTAATCACACCTTATTGTTTCTTTCTTATTGTTTTCACTGATTCATTTTGCTCCTCTGTTGCTTTTCTAGTTTAGATTTTTTTTTCTCTACACTTTCTTTTTTGCCAGCTGATTGCCATTTTAGCTATTTTAGCTTAAAAAAAAAACAAGACAAATTATATAATTTGTCTTGTTTTTTTTTTTAAGTTCAGGTGGCACATTTCCCAAATAAATAACACTAAATTCAAGGTTAATCTGTGGGCTGATTATCGACCTTACCTCTGTTACCACATCCAACCAGTAAGAAGAAATCACAGGACAGTCTCAAAAAAGTGATCTGCAGACATATTACCACACATTCTCCAACACTGCCCATTTTCAGGTGTTTTACTCTGTAATTGTTTTTCAGGACAATTCCCTCCACAAACCAGAGCTTGAGGTGGTAGAGTGTGTTCTACGTATATTTAACCCGTCCTCTTCTGTTAGCTCTATATTTGCTTCGTTCTCCCACCTTGATTTAACGTACAAGCTAGACATGTTTTTATTTAAATTTATAGATTCTTTTCTTTTTTGGTCTTCTTTGTTTCCGGGGTGCAAATAACTTGTGTAGTTTGGATGAGCAGTTCTCAAGGAAGCTGCAACCCACAATCTGCCCAGTGTGCACAGCCATGTTTTCAATGGAGACGATAACACATACACATTCAGCGAGGGTGTCCTTATAGGTGTTCTCCTTTCAGAATGGTAACTCAATTGCCTGCGTGTGACCTGTTTAGGGGGCATCTTTAAATCGTAGCTACAAAACCATGGGTTACACTCTCCCCAAACAGGGTCTGCACTAGTACTCCAAAGGCGGTGGTAGCACATCATAGTACAATGTGTTTTTATTTACTTACTATTGCCTTCTGACCTGCAAGTGGCTTTAAACAACAGCATTAAAGAACATTGGTTATATTTTGCAAAGCTACAGAGAGTTGGTATTTGTGTATCACAGTATCATTTGTCTTTGTCATACGTCAAGATTGGCATTGCATCAAACTCTGATGTAGTGACATTGAACTATAAAGTCTCCAAAGTTCTTGCCAATTTAGTATGAGCAGAGGAGGGCACTGAGCCATGCACTCCAGTGTAGCTCTATAGAACAGCAGTGAGATTTTAATTTCTTTTCTTGATGTCCTGTCAGAATCCCATGTGGCCGTAGGATGGCATACCGTATAGATGTACAAAATCACGGAGCCCTGTTCTGCTCTGCACTCAACTCTCTGAGGGTAATGAAATAGCTGTGACACAGATGTCTCATTTTATTCACAAAAAACTGGGTCTGGTCAGAGCCGACTGTGCAGCAGGGTGATATGAACCATTACCCTCAAGTTTAGTGCCTGAGAACCTCCCTGAGTCATTGATACTTCATTAGGCTGAAAGGAAATGCTTACTATTGGAGGCAGAGGAGCTTGAGTGGACCCTTTTTTTTTTCTTTAAAAAAATGCAAAGTGGAGTTTAGCAGCCCCATCACAATCTTCTTTGTCAATGAGGAAAAAAGGGAGATTAACCCCAAGGCTTTTCACAGATGGATATAATGGTCCATTATTTTACTTTATCCTCTCTCTAGATGCACACGCCCACACACTTATTTGACTAGGCAGGGGAGCGGAGAGGATATAATCAAAGAAAAACAAGACTCAGCCTCTTGTGATTGTCCTCTAGGCCTTGAAACTGTGCTCTTCATGGCTCTGTGCTCAGTCGGGTTAGGAAATCATTGCTGGCCTTTCAGCAGGCCAGTATTACTCTGCTAAACACTTCAGTGTTGACCCCAGGGTTTAGTGTTGAGAATCAGTAGGTACTTGTATGAGAGCCCTCCGTAATTTTATTCAAACTGCCTAGAAACCTTGAAACCTAGAAACAACTGATGCCTTTTTAATTACTTTCATGGATAATCCACATTAATTTTTGGAGTACATGCATGTTAGTGAAGCAACTTGGATTCGTTCCCCTCCATTAATCACTTTTTTCTGTTAATAACGCAGTTTAGTAAATGTCTCATGATTACGAATGACCAGTTCAAGTTATCAGATTTTATGCTTTTATCTTTTCGTGATTACTCTTATCAGCAGCCAAAGTGTGTATTTTTCTGGTGTGAAAGGAAGAAAAGAAGCTGAACTTGGTATTTCAACTTTGCTTCAGGAGATCAGATGCAGGGTGTTCTGCTCAGGATTTAGGGCGGCGTCAAAAAGTTTCAGACAACATACTAAGTATATACAGATACTAAACATTAATCTTACAGTATAATAATTCTGTGAATATTTACTATGAAAGCTTATTTGCTGAGATGCTTGTGCAGTTGTTTCATAAAAGTGGATCTGTTATGTTTTTCTGTCTCTGTTCAAATTTTCTGCTTAAGAGGGGCAGCCAATCAGAAGCAAGTGGGCTTAAAAGGAGTGGTAGGGAGCTAAAACAGCTTGTTTCAGAGAGAGGATGAACTGCACGGTGGCACAAACTGCAAATCATGCACAGCTACTCTAGTAGAGTTTAAGAATTAAAAAATATGGAGCTGGAAAAGTAGGCCCCCTTTAACCCTCAAAATTAGTCATTTTTTGCCAGCTGTGAGCAGCTCCGCAGTTTACAGTATGCAACTGTTGTTTATACCTGATGTTGTGATGTTATCAGTGTGAACATGCCACTAAACCTACAGGTTTAGTGGCACTAGTTCACAGAGTTTGTCCTGAAAAGACAATGCAAAATAAGTGTGTGGGAGTACCATAAGTGTGGGTGGTGGTTATTTTAAAGAGCCTAAAGGAGAGTTGTTGCACCTTTCACTTGTTTTCAGGTGCCTTGCCTCATCAAGCTATGTTACAGACCAAGTAGTGCTTGTTTCTGTTCTGTTTGGTTTTGCCCCATAGACTATACATTACAGACTGTACAGAAGGCCTCAACACAGGAAGCAACAAGCATTGACGTGGTGGCCAAAGACTATAAGAAGTCAGTGACATTCAGCAACTTCAAGCAACGACAGGCAAAATACCCACCGGTGACAGGAAGTGGGCAGGTCCCAAGTAAAACCTTACTCAAATTAGAGGCAAGCAATTGAAACAACTACCAGTGAGAGCGAAGGATACTGTTTACTCACATATGACAGGGTGGTGAATACAGTAGAGGGTTACCTAGGCAACCAGAGCCTGGAATGTCCATTAGCAGCCAGCCGTCGGCTACGAAGCGATGTGCAACAAGCAAAATTTAACTCACCAAAACAGGAGCACAAACTTCTTTGTCAGTCTGTGCCACACAGCAGTCAAAATTATTTGTTAGATAATTCCTTAAAAAATGCTCCAAAAGGCACAAACACATTGGAGAGGTCCAGTTCAGGGACTAGAACTGGTGAATGTGAGACCTAGCAAACAGCTGCTTGCACCTAACTTAAAGTCTTTAAAAAAATGCAAACTAGTGACCTATTTAAAATCACCCTCAGAAAGTGCCTAAAAACTTTTTTGCACCAGGCTTTAAACATATTAATTTCATAGCTGAAGTTGGGCATTTTGACATGGGAGTCTTTGGGGACTGACTCCCTTTTGGAGCCAGCCATCAGAGGAACTGCACTTTTTAGCACTGGCTTCATTTTTCTGCCCAGAGCCTGCTGGCTCTGCTTGTTCTCTCCCGGTGCCTGCAGTTCAGCTTGTGTTTACTTGTCATCAAATAATAATCAGACAAGTGCTCCTCATCTAAAAAAATATCAACATGTAGCACTCTTAACCCACACTGATTACACTTTATGCTGCTTAAAAAGGGCGTTCAGAGCCCTCAGTTCATCAGGTGCTGCTGCCTGTGAGCCATTCAGGTTAGCTGCTCAAAGTTCAATGTGAATATAATCAAATGATGCTTGATGAATTGTTCCCATGTAAAGACATCCGACTGAAGGAATATGTGATTTTTATATATATATTATAGACAGTGGTGTGAAAAAGTGTTTGCCCCCTTCCTGATTTCTTAGTTTTTTGCATATTTGTCACACTTAAATGTTTCAGATCATCAAAGAAATTTTTATTATATATTACTTATATATTAGTCAAAGATAACCTGACTCAATACAAAATGCAGTTTTTAAATGATGATTTCATTTATTAAGGGAAAAAAGATATCCAAACCTACATGGCCCTCTGTGGAAAAATAATTGCCCCCCTTGTTAAATCATATATTTACTGGGATTAACCACATTTTTTAGAAAGCTGAGTTCAATTTCACCAGCCACACCCAGGCCTGATTACTGCCAGACCTGTTGAATCAAGAAATCAAGGAATGTAAGACACATGTAGAACTGGCCTTGATTGACTTTCATGTCCACCATAAATGAAACCTCTTTTCTCCACTGCTTTGGCAAGGTATCCAAAAATAGTCTCCATATAGAAACTTGTCATGTTATGTTAATGAGTAATAATAAAATCCATGTGTTAATTTTTTTTCTTTTTTTTTGTATTCCACATTTTTCCTTAATTGTCATTTGATTGTAATTATGTTGTTTCTGATTAGTACACAAATGACTCATTAACAAAGCGTGTCTCGTGTGTTCTGAACATCTTCCGCACCCTATTAGCAGTTCCTGGTAACATTCCACGCCAGCTTCCTATACTCCCTGAGATCCGAGGCTCTCTGCGGTCTCTGACCTACCTGTCTCCTCCTCTCTTTTCCCCTTCAGGTGCCTATGTGTGCAAGGGACGCTCAGGCTGGTTGATGCCGCTGGGGGAAGCTCTGTGGGAGAACGCCGACCTCCAGCTGTGCATCCCTATGAAGTTTAAGAGAGCGCCCCCGCTGCCGCCCCCTCCCGGCCCCGCCATGTGCGCCCTGCTTTTAGACATGCTAGCCTCAAACCCGGATGCCCGGCCGCCGGCAGACCAGTTGGAGGCCAGAGTGCGCTCCGCTCTGAAAGAGGACTCCCACTGACACAAAGTACGCCTAAGAGACTATAATGGCTATAACCCCTATAGCCACAACAGGGAACAACTGACTAGGGACCCCCGACTGCAGTTCATCCTGTTTGTGTAAATAATAGGCACTTTGCTGCCTCAGGGAAGTAGAGATAAGAAATGTGTATGATTATATGTGATTGCAGGTGCTATATTTGTCATTGAATCACAAGCTCAGTTTATAAACTGTGTGGAAAGCCACATAAAGGGAAAACAGGAATGAACTAAAAGAGCCTTGAGATCCTCCAGTGGGAGCAGCTGACATTGGACCCCCTGTGTGGACTGCAGATAAACACACTATTTGGTCCATATAGAGATCAGTGGGGACTAACTGTATTTCTTGTAAGCACTGTGCTGGAATGCTTGACATAGAAAATGAGTTTTAGTGCACGCATATGTGACTGAAATGACATGAAGAGGTTTGCTGAGGCTTGCCGTTAAATGAGACTGCAGTGTATTGTGACTTCTCATTATCTTAATTTATCTCAGATATTAATTCTAATGAGATATATAAACAAAAAACTTGTTGAAAAATGTAGCTGACATAATGTTGGTGCTTATCTTAGCTTAAATAATTACAAAACACATTAGTGTAGTACGGATCTGACTATTTACTGGATATTCAAATGTAAAAAGCACTTCTCCATTGTAATGCTTTCTAACACAAAGGCAGTGTGTCTAAATTGTAATGTTTTAGTTTGTGGTGTCATGTTTTTGCTCAGAAAAGAGTGTGTGTGTGTGTGAGGTAGATATGTTTTTAATATTCAGTTCAACTGAGTTGCCTCAAAAACCTTGAGAACAACAATTTGTATTTATTATTATGGCTTGTTGCATTATATAACCTGATTTGTGTGCATATCCATTTATTTTCATGCAGAAACACTTTGTCTTGTTTTCTGTGTATGTGATTTTAAATATTAGTACTTGAAAATGTGTGTGTGTGTGTGTGTATATGTGTATATATATATATATCTATCTATATCTATATATCTCTATCTCTATATCTATATATATTATATTTGGTCAGTGTTTCTCATTTTTAAATGTTTCCTCTTCATTTCACCTGTTTGCTTTGAGTCAGTAACACATTCTGTCATCTGCATATGTTAAAGTTTTAAAGGATTTTAAAACCTGAGTCAAACTCTGCTGGTGTCTGAGCATTGTGTGCTGTACTAGAAACTGAAAGATCCAGCAGCATGAAGCTCACTGTGACTAACGATCACTAATACGTCCTCCCGAACAGGAAATTAAAGCCAGGCATTGGGACTGTTGCTGATCATATCCATGCAGCGTCCGCACCATTTATTACTGGTCATCCGTCTCAGTCACATATGTGAAAGAATGGAGATCTATTATAACATGGAGTGTGTCCAAAATTTTCTTTTAAAGTGTAATGCAATTTAAATAAAGATGAATTTATAACCTGTTTAATCAGTGGTAAAAAGGGCTTTTATTCATGTAAAATTCATGCTTTGCAGTCTTGCTAAAGTCAGGACGATGACCTGCAAAAAGAGCTTTGAAATATAAATTAATTCTTAGCTCGACAAGGCTGTTACGCTCAGCAGTGTCAGAGACTTGGACGTCGGAGGGCCAAGTGGAGATTTAAACCAGTGAGGTGATCTTCTAACCCCTCTGCCCCCCCAGTTCAGTGAGGTTGTTTTGGACAGAGCTGTGACTTTTAACGATGTGAGGGACTCCTCGCGCTCTGTTGGCCGGCCAATAGCTCACAGACACGACCTTTGACTCGACCACTTGTCTGAAGACATTTTAGAGGATAGACCTTTCTCACAGGAGACTCACACTGACTCATTGCAGGAAAAGTACAAGTGTAACATTATATTAAATGTCTTCTGCAGTGAGCCAGCATGTACAAAACCAAACACTGAACCTGATTCACATACACTCACAGCCAGTTTATTAGGTACACCTGTTCAACTGTTAATGCAAATATCTAATCAGTCAATCACATGGCAGCAACTCAATGCATTGTAGACATGGTCAAGACGACCTGCTGAAGTTCAAACTGAGCATCAGAATGAGGAAGAAAGGTGATTTAAGTGACTTTGAACGTTGTTCAACATGGTTGTTGGTGCTGGTCTGAGTGTTTCACAAACTGCTGATCTACTGCGATTTTCCCACACAGCCATCCCTAGGGTTTACAGAGAATGATCCAAAAAAGAGAAATTATCCAGTGAGTGTCAGTTCACTGGGCGCCAGAGGTCAGAGGAAAATGGTCAGACTGCTTCAAGCTGATAGAAAGACAACAGTAACTCAAACAACCACTTGTTATAACCAAGGTATACAGAAGAGCATCTCTGAATGCACAACACGTTGAACCTTGAAGCAGATGGGCTACAGCAGCAGAAGACCACACTGGGTGCCACTTCTGTCAGCTAAGAACAGGAAACTGAGGCTACAGTTTACACAGGCTCACCAAAACTGGACGATAGAAGATTGGAGAAATGTTGCCTGGTCTGATGAGTCTCGATTTCTGCTGTGACATTCAGATGGTGAGGATTTGGTGTAAACAACATGAAAGTATGTATCCATGCCTTTTATCAACAGTTCAGGCTGGTGGTGGTTGTGTAATGGTTTGGGGGATATTTTCTTGGTACAGTTTGGGCCTCTTAGTACCAACTGAGCATCATTTAAACCCCACAGCCTACCTGAGTGTTGTTGC
>VUQI01028398.1:0-16312 GCA_015106735.1 Paratilapia polleni
ACTTGATGTCATCCTACGGTTCCTGAGTGACATTTGAATGAGGTGACGGTCATCCTGGTCAGTGGAGAGTCGTTTTCGGCCTCTGCCAGACTGTAGCTTTCTTGTTCCCAATGTCTGCTGCTTGACCTTGTTCTTATGAACTGCCGTCTTAGAAATTTTAAGGATGGAAGCAACCTGATGGTCACTGTATCCCTCTGCCAGTAAAGCCAGAATTGAACCCTTCTTTTCCTCACACAAAACATTTCTTTTCATTTCTTTTGGCATGGTCAATAGTTATTTTTTTTTATTTCAGTTACGTTTGATGTACTACTAGCACTGTTTTTGCCATCCAGTTGGTCCTATTGCAAGAGGATAGTGATGACCACAGCAATGGTTTTTATACTTTTCCTCGTTAAATAAGATTTGGTTCAGGTGATCACCTCATCAGTACCTTATTAGGTAGAAACAGGTGAGCTTGTGTTGGAATTCAAGAGACACTGGAATGGAATGACTGTCATATATGTAGAGATGCTGATTTCTGAAAAATTTGCAGTGGTCTCTTAATTTTTTCCAGAGCTGTAAGGTAAATTCTGGCTTTAAAAAACAACAAAAAAACAATACTAACACTCAACCTTAAAATGCATAGTCCAAAACCTATGGGTGATGTCATTGAGGCTATATTCATCTTTTATACTGACTGTAATTAAAAGGAGCTCTGAAATTTGCGGGCTTTTCAAGATAAAACATATTGATCATAATAACAACTTACCCTTGTTTACCATGTTTTAAAATAAAAGTTCTGGCTGGTAACAGAAGCTTATATGTGAGTTTTACAAGTGTCTTAAAAATTTTCATATGAAGAACTATGAGCCACTGAAGCTCTAAGAATAACATTAATATCTATAAATATCTAAAACTGTTTGATTTTTAACTGCCAACTTTGAACACAAGATTTGAACAGACCAGGAATACTTGTAAAGCCTATAAGTTATTGCATGAATTTTTCTAAGTAGAGCTGTGAGTGTTTCAGTAGATATTACCTATAGTTACTGACTCATCATCACAAAATATATTCATTTTTGCCAGGCATACAAATAGCCATACATTCATCTCCAGTAAGTAATGCTTAGCTCATCACTCAGGCTCAGTAAAATGATTACTCTGCTCAATAAAGACAGTTTTATGAAAAGATAAAAAATTCCCAATAAAACATTGTTTCAACAAGCAGATGCCATACAAAAGGAGAACCATTTAAATACAGGCGCACACAACAACAAAAACACACATTCATTGTGCGCACAATCACTTACTGTATGTGACACATAATCATACACATACTTTGCATTAAAGACACAAACCGAAGGTCAGACAAAATGGACACATACAGTATATGGCCATCCACAAACATACACATACACAGTCTTTTATGGTCAGAAGCAGCATTAGTTTTATCTTCAACATCATCATCAGCAGCAGCAGCATTAGAGGCCTCGCCAGGCTATACAGGTCCGACTCAGATGATGTGATTATCTGCTCCATTGGTCACCGTCTCCTTGCTGGTTAAAACACATTAGCAACTGGGATGTTTCTGCCTGGCAGAGCCACCTCCCTGTGTATGTGTGAGTGTGTGTGTTTGTGTGTATAAATGGTTGCACTGGCCAGCTGAAATACATTACCCACCTGTAAATTTCTACCCAGAAGGGTAAAGACTGCATACTGCTTCATTTCAGCCTTAAGAAGAGAGATATGCTACAAAGGAGAGGGGAGCCAATGCAGAGTATTTGTATGTTTGGGTGTATTCCTATTTGTGCTTATGTGTGTATGTGTTTTATTTTATACTTGTGAGAAGTTGTTTTATTTGTAGAGATTAGGCAAAGTGGCAGGATTTCCTTTTTAGGTAAAGAGATTAACTTGCATCTGTATTAAAGTTACGATGGGTGATGGGTTATGATTTTCTGTCTTTACTACAAACACAGATGTTTATGTACATCATGCATGCATACCCCACCTACTCAGAGAAGGCCCTCCTGTGGCCAAAGCAACCAGACCAATATTCTCTCAGTCAGTGAGGCAGTGAGATAAGACAATGATCAGTCAGACGTAACGGCTGAGACCTGTCGGAGCTCCCTGCTGGCCCACTAGATGCTCCCAGACACAGCAGCACTGTACAAGAGCCTTTAGCACACCTGCATGCTTCACTGAAGCCATGACAAGTGTGAATATCTCAGCCCAAGTTCAGTAAACGTGAATACCCCAATGGAAACATGACGAATGTTTCACGGTACTAAGAGTCTAAAATGGATAATCATGATGAAACCACCTGTATAGAACTATATTTGCCCTTTTGGGAATTTACAGGAGTTTATTTAATCAGACATGAGGCAATTTTTCTACCACATTTGCACGGTAAACATGCTATGAGGCAATAAGAAGATAAAAGCTTTTTATATTGTTTCCAGAATGTAAATTAAAATCCATTCTTAGTTTTGATCAAACCTTTGAATAAACTCCATCAGTGATTTTAATATTTCATAGGTCTGCTGCTGTCAGATTTATCTTGTGTTTGTTTGACAGACTTCAGTTGTTGAAAACTTCTCATATTTTCAGATCATGTATGATATTTAGCTTGCTATCATATCCCTTTCTCACTATAGCTATGGCTGAAGAATCTTCTTTGCAGTATTTTGTGTTTCTGAGATGCTGTGTGAATTAATAATAAACAATCAAATGCAGGAATGAAATACTAGAAGTTAAAAGCAATCACCATGTCTACAGTCTTGTTTCAAAAAAATATTTCTTTTACTTCCATCATTTGGAATACCTCAAAATGGGACAAACTCCTATGCTGCATTTTATTCAGCGTCCATACTCTATATTCTAGCTCCTGTATCACAACATTTTGTGTTAAGAGATTTTATAATAAATTATTGTACCTTGAAAATCAAAACTGTTCAGACATTCCTTGAGAACACTTAAATATCATCCTTTTGAGCACAAGAACATTGTAACAATGCATGTGTGCTTTGGTGTGCCTTCTATGTCTTAAGAGAGCTTATAAAGGACAACAAAAATGAGACTTTGTGAAAAAATTAAGAAAAACGAGAGATAAAGCAGAAGAGATATGGGATGTAAAGGAAGGTGAGGAGAAGGCAGATAGGTCTACTGGGTGCTTTGTATCCTAGCCCAACAGGCACACTAGCCAACTTACTGTGAATGAGTTCTCTGTTAAGTTCTGCAGTAAATTTCTCGCCAGTTAATAGCTTCTGGAGGGCTTTCACTTAACCGCTTTCACGCCTCTTAGTGTGGCCTTTACTTGGCTGATGCTGATGCCAGTGTAGCCGTCACCCATCTCTCAACTGCTTTCCGTGTATAGATGCCTACATGTATAGATGCCTGCACTGTTAGGTCTCTCTCCGAGGCCTGTACTGCCACAACTCTGTCAACATATTGCCAAGAAACCTGTTGCCTGAGGTGAAAAGTTGACACACTCATCTTTTTGTCTATTTAAGTTCTTTCACACAGCTCCATGCCTTTAGTTAATTGCCTCCAGCCTTTGGTTTGCATCTACTGCATAACCGCATGTAAGACCATCAGGTAGCATACATAGGCCAACACATATGAGATGATAAAACCCACTATTTCTGCCCCTCTAGCCCTCTCCTGCAGACAACAAACCACCCTGTACTACCACAGGGATTGAGGACATGTTTCACATCAGATGGTATGAATTATTTGCTGGAGTCTCATCCGAGGCTCCTTGACATCTTGGGGTTTTTTTGAGGTGAAATATTTATGGGGCCAGTGTTAGACAGTGCAGATGGGCACCTCAGTGTTCTCTTGTTGTGTATTTGTGAGAAAATGAAGGCAGACCACAAACAGGGAGTTGGTCCATGTGCTAGATGAGTTCTGACTGCTCTCTCATGTGTTATCGGCACTGACTTGTCGGCTACGGTTATGTTAGATGTCAGATAGGTTTAGATCAGGCCATGATGAAAAGCCCTTCATGAACACAAATGGTAAGGGATAGGCTGTCTCACTATGCTGCAGTCTGCCAAGGCTCATATTGTCTATGGCATAAAAGAAACTTCATCTCTCCAGAATAGAGGTTCCAAGTACAATAGATAATTTTGACTTACAAGCTGAAATTGCAGTTAATAATATTACTGAAGTGTACATTCCATGTCATTTTGATCATTGAAGTCAAATGTCAGTGACATCTGCATTTTTTTTTTAAAGCAATGTAGAACTATATGTATTATAAGAATGCATAAGGTTTAATTAATTGAACCAAATGCAGATAATTTGACTGAAAGGTGTCAGTCACTGTACGATATGACAAAGTTACGTGTATATAATATAGTTTCAAATATATAATTTAGTTCCAAAATGTATCCACAAATCCTTGCAAAAAATGTATAATAACAATTATAAAACCAATATAATTTGCATATCTGTTTCTGTGTCATGTGAAAGCTTAAGATTTGACCATATAATTTATATTGTACGTTTTTGGTCTTCAGTGCCAAAAACCACCTCTCTTTCTCAGACACTTGGCTGTCTGGTTCAGTCAGTCAATGCATTTTCTCTGAAATGTATCAATTTACAGGCCACTAATTTAACATTGTTGCAGTTCATTAGCCGAAAATATATCACTGACCCTAAATTAAAGACGCAGTTAAAAGCAATAAATAAAGCTAAGTGAGGAGACTTCACAGCAAATAACTTGCTGAACGTTCTGGTTTACTTTAAAGAAAACCTCAGTATGATACCACTTTGGCAGATTAGCTTGTTCTGCATATCCATTAACAACAAGCTGTATTTTGTACATTTATGTCTCATGTTTTATATATATCAACTTCCAGACCTCTAAACAATGCTTTAGTGAACCATATATAGTTTGTTATGGAGACAAGCTGTCTGAGCTTCATGCGTTTAGTTTTGAAACACTTATCCTGCCATTGACAGATGAGACTAGAGTTTTTCCATGACAACCCCAGATTCAGACCACCTAACAATAGCTCTGTTGGACTGCAACAGGACTTAATGGGGACAAAGAGAAACAGGCTCCTTCAGCACCCTGACTGACATTTTAGAAAATTTGCATTAAAACTAATCCTATCTCTCTTTCAGTAGTTTAACCTCTAAATGTACACATGCAAAGGGCTTTAAAAAAGAGTCTGATTTAGTGTTTTGTGTAAGAATTTGCTGACATTGGAATATTGGACAAATGAAGAATATCTAAAAGTGCTTAGTGCGATTGATGTCTGTAGCACTGAAAAGATGTAATGGATCACAAGGCATTTAATCCAAAGTTCGGTTTGACTAAATGCGAGAGAAAAATATTTCAAGTACCAGTTTATTTTTCTTATTTGAATCAAGTGCAAAATTTTCTTTTGTTAATGATATTTAGCAATGTGTGGCCTTTCATATCTGCTGAAACTTTCTGTATAATTTTACAACACTATGGATATCAGTTGGGCAGGAAACACTCCTTGTCTAACTAATTTCTTTGAGTGGATATTGTTTGGGTGGCATTCCTGAGACCTACTGGAGAGTTTCAACATTGCTGGGCTGCCTGTCCTTGTTGCCACCTAATCTGGAGTTATAGCCCACACTGACAGAAAGAGCCAGACCAGCTTCCTCAGATTAGTATCAATCCCAGAAGGCTATTAAAAAGCCATTTGTCTCAATACAAATGGCAGGCAGTCATATGTGGCCCAAGTGTTGCTTGTTTTATTTTAACCCTATTGAGTCTCTGTCTAACATAACACTGCTTGTGTTACACCACAGTCACCAGTTTAAAAAGTTGGAGGGGGCCCTTTTACCTTACTTATTTTAGATGTGCATATGGCAGTTTCATGTGAAATCCCTTTGTCTAATTATATACACAAAATAATACACTGACTGGTTTGTAAAGTGTGGTAGTGTCTTAGTCCATGTCATAAAGGGAAACCAGGCAATGAGTAACTGAGTCTAAAAAAACAAAGCTGTTTTGTTAGGAGCTAAGTCAAACGATTCCTATTAGACCTTAAATTCACCATACAAATGGTAATGAGAATTGAACAATGACACATAAGATATAATGTTATTTCTTCTTATAAAAATGCACTCTAATGTCCAAGATGTACTTTAAATGTAGTCAATATAAAGAATGCATTTGCCAGAATTATCATCAAAGCAGTTTGTAACCAATAGTTATTTTATGCAACTGGAAAAGCTAACTTATATAGAACACATGGATTGTGAGAAAGAACTACTGATTATCCTAGTCGAAACAATGCATAACACAAGAATGCATCAGCTATGATGCAGTTAGAACTGTGTATGTTTTGAATGCTAACTTTAACATTAGTCAGCAATGTCCCATACTGGATGTTAGGCAGCATTTTAAGTATTAGATTAAAGGCATTTTCTCACATGCACTGCAGCCCTGAACTTTTCTAGACATCATCTGACAGAGATGTGAGTCTGTCCAGCAGAGATGAATTAGACATTATAAAAGGACATGCCAGCTTCCTGATATAAGGTCTGTGTGATATCTGATTGCTACGATATGTGCCGATGTGAGAACAGCGCAGGCAACAGTCTGGTGACTTCACTGCTAGCAAGTCATCATTCTGTATCCTGCCTCCTGCACGCTCTATGCAGGTTGCATCCTCACCTAAACCAAAGCTGGTGCAAACTATAACCTGCTTTGAGCTACATGTGAAGAAGGGCAACTTTGGACAAGGCTCCAACCTGATTTACCCAACATTTTCCAGAGTTCATGTGAAGCAGTGTGTTGCAGTTACCTGAGTGAAAAATGTGTTTTGCCTAGGGTGGCATGTCTGCTATTGTGACAAAGCAGTTGTAGTGACTGAGACCAGAGATAGTGGGAGAGAGACTGAGAGAGTTGTGGAGAGAGAGACAGATGACAAAAGCAAGAGAAAAAGAAAAAGAGATAAGGATAGAGAGAAAGAGAGGGCACGAGTGAGAGTTGTAGAGAGCAGGCAGGTTGGAGTGTGCTGGCAAGGCCCCAGTGGAGCCATCGATCCAGGCTGGCCTTACATCAGAGACAGGAAACCTGAGCTGCATGCTTCATCACCTTCCCCACGGAGTCCTCCCTCACTTCTCTCTCTTCTCTTCTAAATCTCTCCCCACAACCACTGTCTCTCCTCAGCTCTCCTGCACGGCTTACTAGTGAGTACTCTGCTCCATTTTTACAGCCTCTCCTCTTCTCTTCTCTCCTCTCCTCTGATCTAGGGCCTGTCAGCCTCTACTACATGCTGCTGTCAATTCATCATCTACGGCTGAGACTAGCTGCACCCGGCACTAAGTGCACATAGCTATCCATCCACAACCACTCATTCATTATACTCCATGCGCATGTGTTTACGTGCACTTGTGTCATTCATTGTGTGCACATGCATGCACATCAGTGTGTAAATAATGCACAGCTTGTCTCTCTAAGCTATTGTTATGAAAGGGGAGGGGTATTATGGGGGTCAGTGCCATGCAACTTGGGGGTAACAAGGTTAGGTTATCGAATTTGTTTAGGCGTCACAGTCTCCTGAGGGAGTAAACTCAATCCCCACACCACCTCAATCTCATCTCTCACCCTGCTCAGTCTAAAATATCTCAGCAGCCCAGTGCTAAGGGGTCTGCTGAGTAGCAGCTTGGGAGTTTGCTTATATATGTGTCATGACACTGTAAGACTCAGTTTACTATACAGTTTAAAATATGTTATCATTTAAGCTCTGTAATTAGCCACAGCAAACTAAAACAGAGTGTCTTAAGTTTCCCTTTTGATTGTGGTAATAGTGACTGTTTTGGAACCACTTATTGCAATAAAGAAAAAAAAATCCTAAATTCAACATCATCAAAACATGACACTTTTAAAGCACTTGTTTTTATCCTGTTTTCCAGCAGCAGTGTTCCAAAATCTCTGCTTTAACTAATAGTTTGTACTGCAGTCATATTGTCACAGTGAAAGCAGCGCCAGTACACTTTGGGTAGTATAGCAGTACACATGTAAAAGTACATTATATACTGTCAGACTTGCTGAATGCAGAAAATATCAGGAGAATTCAAAATGATTTCATACAGTGAATGTAAGGAACAGCCACTGAAATAATTGCACTGAATTAGGATTCAGCAGAACTGTGCCTTGTAGTCTTTCATAAAGTAATCATACATTATGATTGCTTTCAAAATGTTGGCCGCATGGAAAATGCATAATAGCTTCTTTCTCGGTCAAGCCAGAAGAGAGCATGCACACCCCAGACTCATGCCAGACAGGCTTCTCACTATGGGTCCCCGCACAGATGAATGGGAGAATATAAAATAACCACGCGGCTCTTAAATTTTCAAAACATTATTGGATATAAAGAATCACATTTGGATAACAAAAATCAAAAATAAGAATTTTATGATGCTCAGAAATATTTCTTTGCCATTTTACCAAAACTCCTTTTCCAGTGATAGTCTGTCAGAAAAATGCTTTTTGGCACTGTGTATCGTGTGGTGAATGCAATAGTAATAGTGGTTTGGCCAGTACAGCAAAATCACAGCACACCCGCGCATTGTTCTTGGGAGCTTGCTAAACTTCACAGAGCTGCAAGCATAAGTGTAGACATCACAGATGTTTTAAAATAAATTCAGCAATGAATTTACTACAAATGAACTCTACATTTAAATGTCCTGGGAAACATCTATCCAGATGAATTCTTGAGTCCAATACCATCTTTCAGGCCACACATTCTATACAACACATTGTGAGAAACTCTCATCTTTCACAAGGAGACATGAGACTAATGAACAACCCAAACAGGACAAACACACTTTTTCTCCTTTCTTATACTGTATTGATCTTTTCTATTGATATCATCCTCTCTCTCTCTCTCACTCTCGGAACACACACACACACACACACACACACACACTCACACACACACACACTTTCCGTCTTTGTTCACACACCACTCTCCATCAAGTCTACATTTCTTACAGTTTATAGTAGTATTATAGTATAGTATTAACTGAGACTGATCCTCTTGAATTCCCTGCCTTGTTCTTCATATTCCCATCCTGTACAGCCTGTTCATCTGCCATCCAAATCAATGCTGATGGAATTCCCTGGATGAGACTGGTGGAAATATACCATATATACACTGTATATACAGTATCTGTCTCAATTAAATGGGACTATGTGTATCTCTATAGAGTATCTACCTAAAAAAATATTACTTAGTGAAGCTGGTTGATTGAACTTCAAAGGAGGGCTGCCAGTATCAGAGGTGATATACTCAATGAATGAAGCACCTTCAGTGCAAAAATATAGATATATCACAGCGGTTGAGAGGAGAGCCTTCATGAAACATTACCCCCAAGAAACCAGTCTGGCTGTTATCATGGCTAGCTGGACTACTCTAAAAGGGCATTAGCCTATTCTTTTTACATGCATGACTAGTTGGTGCATTTGGCCTCTCCAATGAATTTTTCAACATCACAGGTATGTTCAGCAGCCTGATAAAAAAAAAAAAAAAATGCAGACACTAACAGAAACTGAAAGGCCCAGTTTCAGTGTCTGGGCAAACAGATTTTGTGGATCTGAATAATGTAAAAACCAGAAGAGAGAAGATACATAAATAGCTCAGAGAAGAAGAGGATATGGCTACATCACCTGCTAATGGCATGTAGCAGAAAAAATGGCTTTTCTGTTAGGCAGGCCATAGCATAAAAATTGTTATCAGTTTGAAACTGGCTCCTAATATTTGCTGCATGTCTGTTATTTTTTTCCAAATTTAATTTAATTCACTTTTTTTTTACATGAATTATAAATAGAACAAAATTATGTTTAAGTGTAAGGCCCTACATGTTCTGTCTGTTCAGCCTGTTCTCATTTAAGAACCGGTGAAATGTGATCTATTTTTCCATGTACATGGATACGCATTGTCCTTTTTTCTGTGATAGTCAGCATGATATATATAAGAAGTAAGTTGCCTTATGTCTGCAAAAAATTCTCTGAAGGCACTCCTCGACCAAGGCAACATAGAAAATGAAGCTTTCAAACATATGGTAAACACAATGATCTGTTTCTTAAGTCAGGTTGCTATGACTCCTTGCAGACATTTGTCACTCTTTTGAAGTGGAAGCACTACATTTTGTGTCCATGAACACAAACAGACTTCCATGAGAGTATAGCTTAATTTAAACTTCTACAATGAATCTATGTTGAGCCTATGATATAGCTTATGTAAATGGCCAATGCCATTGCCAGCATTTATACCTATGCGGGCTGCATCAGCGCAGCGTGTAATTACATTTCAGGTTATGGCATAGAGTTTCAAATGGGTTTGTAGTTACAATGTAGATTTAACACAGAAGCATAAATCCACTGTATGTTAGTCTGTTTTTGTCAACAGATTCCATGTAAAAGATCAAAGCCAACTGTATTAGTCCATCTCTCAGTACTTTATGAATGTCCCATATGGAGTAAAATTTGTTTCAAAAGGGTTACAAATGTGTATGATATGATCCACAAATATAAACTAAAATTTACAGATGTGTAGAATAATTTGTGTGTAGTTCTGAATACTCACAAATATATGTTCCAATCCACACACAAATGCAAAGCAATTTGAACACATGTAAAGTTATGTTAAAAGCATGTATATCAAAACGTGTATAAATAAGCACATATTTTAAGTTCAGCTACACAGATTTGAGCATTTTTGCTTTAAAAAAACTTCCTGTCCATACAAATGTCTAAAAATATTTGGAACATTCTTTTCGCTCACTTACAGAATGTTAAATGTGGGTGCATGGATCTCCTGATATGCATAGATCACATCGCATGTGCATCTGGGTTTTTGAGACTCTTTTCACACTGTCAGCTTCACACAGATCCTTCTGTAATTGGTAAATGTATGTTTTCTAGTTGAGGGGCTTACATTTTTGATCTGTGCGAAGCTGACTGCGAGAAAAGAGTCTCAGAACGCCACATGCACATATGACGTGATCTTTGCCTATCAGGCACAGATCACTCATTTTTTTAGGCATTTGTATACACAGGAAGCTTTCTGAAAGCAATAATTAACTTAAAAATGTGTGCTTAAATGATCAGTATTTATTCAGATTTTGATATACACATTTGTAAAACCCAGTAAACATTTCGATGTTGAAAAACCAGCATGAGGTGGTTTTTTGTTGACGTCTAGTCGTGGTTGAAAAATAGTCCCAACATTGCAGACATTATGCTGATGTCTGTTCGTGGTACAGTTGTGGTCAGAAGTTTACATACGCTCATCATGGGCATGAATGTCATGGTAATTTTGGGCTTTTAATGATTTCTTTGAACTGTTTTTTTTCCAGGGTGGAATGATTGTACAGCATACATCTTTAATGACTTTAAAAAACAAGAATTGGGTGCAAAAGTTTGAATTTGTTTTGGATTTTCTCTAATCCACACAGGGTCAAAAGTATACATAAAGGCTCAAATATGTAGATACAACTCCACTATTATTTGGTTAAATGTCCCTCATCAAAGTTTTTTTAAAGTGTAAGGCCCTACATATTCTGGCTTGATATTTGACCACTCTTATTGGCAGAATTGGTAGAGTTCAATTGAACTGGTTGGTTTCATGGCACAGACCTGGCTTTTAAGCATAGCCCACAAAATTGTCCTTATTAGACTTTCTAGCAAGAGAAGGTTTGTGTTCAAGAATTTTCTACTATCTTTTAATTGGTTATTATAGAACAAAATAAACCATTCTTGACATTAAGAATGAAAAGAAAAAAAGAACCTCAACAGTTATTCAAACTTGTCAGCTCAGACTTCTGAGCCAGTTTCTTATCCTACTGAGCTAATTCAGTTGTTGCACAACCACTCCCATCCCTGGGTTTATGATGCTGACATCGGGGACAAGTATTGATATTTGTAACAGGGTGATGCATTAAATTCAGTATGTAACAAATAAGATTTACATAAACAACATAAAAGTGTTGTTTTTTTTGTTTTGTTTTTTTAAAACAGGCTCTAGTAATATTAGTCTTTGTGTGTGGAGAAGACATGTGGCCATCTGTTCACAAATTAGACAGATGCATTTAATTCCTTCATTGTAATAATTTGATCTATACTTCTCACTTTGTAAAAGATTGCCCGACTAGACCTGAAAAAACAAACAAACAAAAAAAAAACGTGAAGACATGCCCGTCTACAATTCAGTTTTTGCAGTTCTACTTCAACTAGTTTTGACCAGGTAGATGATGTTGGGGTTTCAACAATGTTTGCTGGGATACTTTTACATGTGTTCAAATTGCTTTGTATTTGTGTATGGATTGGAACATGCATTTGTGAGTACTCAAAATTACACAGAAATCATTCTATACATTTGTAAGTCTTAGTTTACACTTGTGGATCATTTCATACACGTTTGTCACCCTTTTGAGACTAATTTCACTCCATAGTTCCAGGCCAAATATAATTATAGATTTAAAATGTGTATTTTTATTATAAAGGGTTCAATAACTTAAAACAGCTGTCAAATGTAATTTTTACTAAACCTTGTCCATACAGCAGTAATTAGTGCTGTATGTATTTATGCTTGTATGTATGCTCCATAATTTCTATAATTATTGGAGTGAAGTCATTCAGTGTGGCTCATTTCTAGTCATTTATATATTTTAGCAGGTTTTTTGACCTGTAGAGGAATGAGCTACAGTAGACTTTGAATACACAGGTTAGAATTGTTGGTAGGGTGTTTTTATTGCTGGTTTTGGTTTTTTCATGGTTTTTGTTGTCATTATACTTCATATTTAAACACAGTTGTCTGCTACAAGACTAAGAGTCCATGGTGCCATCTCTACTAACATCTTGGTAGGTCTTGCTTTGCCTCTCACGCAGCCACACAGTGAGTAAATGGTCATCATGATCAATATCTATTTCCTGTGGTGTCAAGTTTCAGAATAATGTCCATATTGAACCAATGTTTCAGCAGACTCCAACCACAGTTTTTCTCTCCCAGCCGTCCACCGTTTCCGTTGCTGAAGGAGAGAAAATCCCTACAAATCAAATTAAACAAATGATTTTCAGACAAGCCATTGATCATCCATCTTGTTTCACTAGCCTAACTGGGAGATCCTAACAGTGCAGACCGGGCATCTGAGAAGGGAATGTGCCTCTAATAAGGTTTGCGATTCCTGTTTATCCTGCACAGATCAGCAGTGTTAACTCAATCTGTGGAAACTCTTGATCTCACTGCTACTCTGAGAAAATCCACCCTAAAACTGAACTCAGTTGTTATGCTCTGGATAGAAGCTTTTGATTTGAGAACACAAGTCTTTACAAGCCAAAAACTCTAACATGTGATCTTGGTAAAACCAGCTTACCTTCATGACATTTTGTGGACACTAATTTTGTAAAATTTAGTGTAGGTCAGGTCACATTTTCTTGTGTTGCTGAATACTGTAAATCAAGGGATTGATGATCTGGCATGATTTTGGTTTTTAACGATGGGAAAGAGTTAAATTCACAGACATCTCAAGATCAAAGATCCAAAGGCCATATATTTTGCCCAACATAGATCTTTGCTTCGAAGGGCAGTTAATATTAATAGAAATCTTTGCTGGAGTGCAGGACTAGTATCTATGATAGTAAGCGGAGCTCTCAGTTACTAACTCACCCCATTGGGAATCTTTGAATTACTGCAAAACGGCTCATGTAAAATGCATTTCTACATCAGTAAACTGAGTTATTACTCTTGTAGCAAGCAAAAAGACCAGAACCCTTGCAAAGGACTAGTAAGGTAATCAATGTACAGTCTGTGCTGAAAGCACAAATTGGGGGAGGGGTGCCTACTTAAAAGCATGCACTTTTATGTCTTAATCAATTTATGGGTGTACTGGTCATTCTGTTTAAGCCAATAAACTGGTGGATTACCTTGAAATACTGCTTAGCCCATTGACCACCTGTGTTTATGACTGAAGTTGCAGAGGTCGTGTGTGTGTGTGTGTGTGTGTGTGTGTGTGTGTGTTTCTAGTTAGGTTCAGTCCTAGCATGGTGACTGGTACCAAGGCTGCATTGTCTTGTTGAACTGTTGCTGCCATCATTAAAGAAGTGACAACAAGTAAAAAGTTGATGTAGTAATTCTACACCTTTCAGATAAGAACACTGACATGCATTTTTAATCATGTGCAAAACTGCCATTGAACTATTGGAGGAAATACCCATTTTAATGCAATATATTTTATATCAGATTTTTGCCATGAATGTTAGGGACACCCACTAATCCACAATTTACTGCCAAACTTGGTGTTATCTTTCTTTCACATTTAGGATTACTATGCTGGTTTCTGTGCTGGTGGGGCTTGTTTGGAAACAATGTCACGTACGTCCTTGCACCAACGTTACCGTTAATCATATCTGTTCATCCCACACCATCATAAATATCAAATAAGATTTTGAATGTTAAAACAACACTTTACTCAGTTATTATATTTTTTTACTATGAATGATGGGGATATATAAATAGATAATTTTCAGATTACAGCTGATAAAATGACACGTACATAGTCTATGATGAAGTTTATTAGCTGAGTTTGTGGTATTAAACTTTTAATGAATAATATATTGGATGTGATAGAAAAGTAGATTGAGATAGAAAGATTTCAAACAAAGTTTGCATTTGCTTTAAACTCTTTTATAAATTAATTCTAGAGATATTTTTTTTATTTTGTTCCTTGCTTGCTTTGTAGCTGTGACTTTTCCAGCTCAGGAATTATAGCCAATTTTTTAAGGGCTTTAAAAAGAACTTCAGTTTATTTACAAAGACAATTCAGCCAGGAATTAAGGGCAGGCACTAAGTGGCATTAATATATACACAAACTTCCCCCTAATCAGCCTTTTTTTCTTCTTCTTCTTTTTTTTAACTTTCTGTTTATGTAGGAAGCATAAAAATCACAAGGTAACATAATAATTGCAACAGTTTGGACTACAATGTCAATTCCAATCATGCCAAAACAACATAGACAGTGCTGTGAAAAAATATTTGCCTCCTTCCTGATTTCTTTTTTTCTTTTGGATATTTGTCACACTTAGATGTTTCAGATCATCAAAAAAGTTTAATATTTAGACAAAGATAACCTGAGCAAATACGAAATGCAGTTTTTAAATGATGATTTCATTTATTAAGGGAGAAAAGCTTTCCAAACCTAGCTGGTGCTATGTGAAAAAATATTTGCCTCCCCTTGCTAAATCACAAATTAACTGGGATTAACCACATGTTGAGAAAACTTGGAACAGTGGTGAACCTTCCCAGGCGTGGCCGGCCTACCAAAATTAGTCCAAGTGCGCATCAACGACTCATGCAGGAGGTCACAAAACAACCCAGAACAACATCTAAAGAACTGCAGGCTTCACTTACCTACTTAAGGTCAGTGTTCATGATTCAACAATAAGGGCAAAAATGGCATCCATGGGAGAGTTTCAAGGCAAAACCACTACTTCATTCATTAAAAGAACATCATACTAATAGTCAAACATGGTAGTGGTAGAGTGATGGTCTGGGGCTTCTTTTCTGCTTCAGGACCTGGACGATTTGCTGTAATTCATGGAATTGATGGAACTCTGCTCTCTACCAGAAAATCCTGAAGGAGAATGTCCGGCTATCAGTTTATGCCCTGAAGCTCAAGCACACTTGGGTTATGCAGCAGGACATCTGAGACACACCAGTAAGTCCACCTCTGAATGGCTCAACAAAACCAAAATGAAGGTTTTGGAGTGGCCCAGTCAAAGTCCAGACTCAAATCTGAGATGCTTTGACCTTAAACAGGCCGTTCATACTCAAAAACCCTCCAGTGTGGCTGAATTAAAACAATTCTGCAAAGAAGAGGGGGCCAGAATTCCTCCACAGTGATGAGAAAGACTCATCACCAGCTATCACAAATACCTGATGGTAGTTCTTGCTGCCAAGGGTGGCAGAACCAGTTATTAGATTTAGGGTGCAATTATTTTTTCACATAGGAACCATATAAATTTTATTACAGTAGATGTCTTTCTGAAAGTGCTGTAACTAAGTTTAAGGATGTAATTCCTCCACTTTTATCCTCTTCAATGCCATGTGCCAACACAATGCAGAGCAGCTACCTAAACTTCTCTCCCACAGAGGTTGATCATTTTGTTAATAGTCTTACATCAGTTCTGCGTATGACGCTGGATACTGTGGCTCCTCTGAAAAAGAGAGCTTCAAATCAAAAGAGCTTGACCCCGTGGTATAATTCAGAGGTGCGTGCCTTAAAGCAGATAACTCGTAAGCTGGAGAAGAAATGGCGTTGCACTCATTTAGAAGGTGCTCGT